>SJYA01002505.1:1976882-2101618 GCA_006410615.1 Neotragus moschatus | reverse complement strand
GTGGCCAAAGTATTGGAGCTTCAGTTTCAGCAACAGTCCTTCCAGTGAATATTCAGGATTGATTTCCTTTAAGATTGACAGGTTTGATCATCTTGCAATCAAGGGACTCTTGAACCTTCTCCAGCACCACAATTCGAAAGCATCAATTCTTCAGCGCTCAACTTTCTTATGGTCCAACTCTCACATCCATACATGACTACCAGAAAAACCATAGCTTTGATTATACAGATCTTTGTCAGCAAAGTGATGTCTCTGTTTTTTTAACACACTATCTAAACTTGTCATAGCTTTCTTTCCAAGGAGCAAGCATCTTTTAATGTCATGATTGCAGTCACCATCCACAGTGATTTTGGAGCTCAAGAAAATAAAATCTGTCACTGCTCCCACTTTTTCCCCTTCTATTTTGAATCAGTACAATCCTTTATTTTTTTTAAAGAAAGATGATATGGGGAGGGAGGTGGGAGGGGGTTCAGGATTGGGAACTCATGTACACCGTGGTGGATTCATGTCAATGTATGGCAAAACCAATACAGTAATGTAAAGTAAAATAAAGTAAAAATAAAATTTTTTTTTAAATTTAGACAAAGATTGAGAAAAAAAATAAACAAATAATTATTTTGATGTGGACCATTTTATTAATTTGTTACAATATTATTTCTGGTTTATGGGTTAGCTTTTTGGTGAGTGGCTTGTGGAATCTTAGTTCCCTGGCCAGGATAGAACCCACGCCCCACTGCAATGAAAAGTCTTGTCCACTGGACCACCAGAGAAATCCCTCAGTACAACCCTTTACCAAGCCTGGCACAGAACTAGGTGTATCAGGAAAACAACAAATAGAACTTAAATCTTCTTGGAGCCTGGGGTGGGGTGGGGGAGGGGCTGTCTCTCCTCCTCCTCCTTCCCTCCCAAGGGGGCTGGGTTCAGGGATGACTTCTCAAGCACGAAGATCCCTAGAGGGAAAAGGAGGGGAGTCCAGTGCCTTACCCTTAAGCCTTGTCTAAAACCCTTATCTGGGACTTCTGAAAATTTTTCTTGGGAGAAAGAAATATAAACTTCAGAACTTCCCTATTCTCTGTGCGGGGGTAAACACATGTCTTAAATTAACCTTTGGGGCTCAAGCCCTTCTTTGGAAAGAAACACTTCTATGGACCTCGGCTGACCAGGGTTAGACCACATGTTGTTCTGGAGTGAGTGTGCGCAGATGGGGACTTCCCTAAATGTCTGTTGTTTCAGCTGCCTAAACCATGGGCTTTTTGTTAGAGCAACCCAAATGGGCTAAGACATGGCATTGTGGGAAGAGCTTGGTGATTCTTCGGTACCATCTCAAGAGGGTTGGCCGAGTCAGTGAAAACCAAAGGAACGTCCAAAAAAAATTTTTTAATGTTTTATTTATGTATGTATCTGCTGTATCAGGTCTTAGTTGCAGCATGCACGTGGATCTTCATTGCTACAGGAGGGATCTTCATTGCTACAGGCGGGATCTTCATTGTTACATGCGGGATCTTCATTGCTACAGACGGGATCTTCATTGCTACAGGCGGGGATCTTCATTGCTACAGGCGGGATCTTCATTGCTACAGGCGGGGATCTTCATTGCTACAGGCGGGATCTTGATTGCTACAGGCGGGGATCTTCATTGCTACAGATGGGATCTTCATTGTTACAGGCGGGGATCTTCATTGCTACAGACGGGATCTTCATTGCTACAGGCAGGGATCTTCATTGCTACAGGCGGGATCTTCATTGCTACAGGCGGGATCTTCATTGCTACAGGCGGGATCTTCATTGCTACAGGCGGGGATCTTCATTGCTACAGGCGGGATCTTCATTGCTACAGGCGGGGATCTTTGTTGCAGCCCATGGAATCTTTAGTTGAGGTATGCAGGATCAAATCCAGACCCCTGCATTGGGAGTGCAGAGTCTTGGCTACTGGACCACCAGGAAAGTCCTCAAAATGGTTTTACATTAGATTTTATTTGGCATAAACAAATCTTTCCCTTAGACTTGAAAGTCTCCTTGTGCCATAAGAAACGGGTTATTTGGAAGGAAATATCAATGGGGAATACCCCATACGCATTTTTTTTTTTTTTTGCTTGCTTGCAAGTTCCTCAGGAGGGAAGACTGTAGTCATGTAGTGGTCTGATTTCACAGCAGCACATGGTTGGGAAGGGCTGAAGCACAGTGGAGATGAGCTGCAGTGGAAGGGACAGTGGAGAAAGAGAATCTTTACTCCATCATCTATGAGCTGAGAAATCTTGAAAAGCTTACTTAACCTTGGGCTTCCCTGGTGGCTCAGATAGCAAAGAATCTGCCTGCAACACAGGAGATCAGAGTTTAATCCCTGGGTCAGGAAAGTTCCCTAGAGAAGGGAATGGCAACCCCCTCCAATATTCTTGCCTGGAGAATCCCAGGAACAGAGAACCCTGGAGGGCTATCGTCCAAGAGGTCGTGAAGAGTCGGAGACAACTGCGCGGACTAAGCACATACATCCTTAACCTCTTGGATAGCCAACTTCCTCATCCGTGAGGAATAAGTATCTTTCTCCTAAGGTGGTGAGGCAGGCGGGATGAATGAAAGGAGATACCACACACAAGCCCCTAGGATGGACATAACTGTTGCGCAGTCAATGCTCAGCTAGCATCGGTTCCTCCCACCCCCCTGGCCTCTAGATCCCAGGTTGCAATGCTGCGGAGAGTCCAAGCTTGTAGGGGGAGGGCTTGGCCCACAAGCCCACTCACCTGCATTGCACCTCTGAGGTTTCATATTCCTAAGCTCCACAAATCACAGGAGAGAGATGTAGACAGGCTGAGCAGTCCACATTTTTGCTAAGGGCCCCACAGGACCAGCCATCTTCCAACCCAGCCTGGCTCAGCACCGTGGTACTTTCCCAACCTCTGCTCCTGTGTTTCTCTCATCCTGCTCCCAGTTTGGCTTCCCCTTCACCTCTGGCCTCTTTGGCTCAGGCCATGGGAAGGCAAACACAACTTGGACAATGAGGGAGGCTAAAGGCTGGACAAAATTACAGACGGGCAGTTGGAATTTTTTCTGATGTTTCTGTTCTCTGTCTGGGGATTTGTCTCTTTTATCATCATCATTTTATCTTCTAAGCAGGGCTTTACAGGAAGCTGGATAATCAACTCTGGGAAACAGAGTATATGGCAAGCACAACTTACCCAGGACAATTAATGTCTGAGATTCCAACAAATAGAGACCCATGTTCCACAAATTAATTAATATCCATAGGGGAAAGATACTTTCCCTCTACCTCATATCACATACAAAAATTAATTCAAGATAGATCACATATGTGCATGTAAAAGATAAAACTATAAAGCTTCTAGAAGAAAACATAGGAGAATACCTGCTTGACCTTGGGATAGGCAAAGATTTCTTTAGACAAGACACTAAAGCATTAACTGTTTTCAAAAATCGATAAATTTGTCAGGATCAAAATTTAAAGGACCCAAAGACACACTTGGGGAAGTAAAAAGGTACACCACAGATGGGGAGAAAATATTCACAGAGAGATAAAGGGCTGACAAAGTGTTCATATTTAGAACATATAAAATAACTCTTACTAAATCAACTTAAAAAAAAATAAACACAAGGGTCAAACAGATATTTCTCAAAAGAAAGCATACAAATGTCCAGTAAGCAAATGAAGTGTCCTGCCATTTTTTATTACCAGGTAAATGCAAGCTAAAACCACAATGAGGAATTCCCTGGTGGTCCAGTGGTTAATATTCCACACTTTCGGGCATGAGTTCAATCCCTAGTTGGGGAACTAAGACCCCACAGCCTCATGGCATGGCCAAGGGGGAAAAAAACCACAATGAGTTACCACTTCATATTCTTGACTCAAAGTAAAAAGTCTACCAATTCCAGGTGTCAGGAAATGGACTACTACTCAGCCATTTGAAGGAATGATGTCCAGATACATGTGGCAACATGCGTGAATCTCCCAAACGTTTCATACTGAGTGAAAGAAGCCTCCTGCAAGGGTACCAGGGCTTCCCAGGTGACTCTGGTAAAAAATCTGCCTGCCAACGCAAGAGATGTAGGTTAGATCCCTAGATCAGGAATATTCCTGGAGGACGAAATGGCAACCCTCTCCAGTATTCTTGCCGGGAAATCCCATGGACAGGAGAGCCTGGCAGGCTACAATCCATGGGGTCGCAAAGAGTCGGACACAACTTAGTGACTGAACACACACACACAAGCAAGAGTACACTTTGTATAAATCCACTCCATTTACATCAAGTTCAAGAACAGGAAAAATTAATCTCTTAGTGATAGAAATCAGAACAATGATTGCCTCTGGGGAGTTGAGTACTGACTGCAAAAGGGCACCAGACAACTTTCTGGGGTGCAGGACATGTTCTTACTTTGATTTGCATGATGGTTGTATTGGACGGTATTTTAAAAATCTGTCATTTTTTCAACATATGAAAAATATACCTTTATAAAAATATACAAAAGCTTAAGAAGTTGTAAAGCCTCCCTACAAAGATAAATGGGGAAATACATTTGTTATGCACAGTCTTTACTTATTTGATGTACAGGTGACCCTTGACCAATACAGGTTCAAACTGTGTGGGTCCACTTGTATACTGATTTTTTTCCTCAACAAATAGAGTACTCCTAGTTTCATTTTGGGCTTTTCCGGTGACTCAGTCATAAAGAATCCACCTGCAATGCAAGAGACATGGGTTCAATCCCTGGGTCCATGGGTTCAATCCCTGGAGGAGGGCATGGCAACCCACTCCAGTATTCTTGCCTGGAGAGCCCCATGGACAGAGGAGCCTGGTGGGCTACGGTCCATGGAGCTGCAAAGAGTCAGACACAACTAAAGCAACTTAGCATGCACGCATTTTCATTTTACAAATCTTTAAGTTAACTAAGTATAAGGAAAAGTTTGCATTTGAACAGAGATCACAATATGTGAAATCAAAAGAACTAGGGTTTGAGACCTGAAAATATCCAAACTGTTTAANCGGTCCATGGAGCTGCAAAGAGTCAGACACAACTAAAGCAACTTAGCATGCACGCATTTTCATTTTACAAATCTTTAAGTTAACTAAGTATAGGGAAAAGTTTGCATTTGAACAGAGATCACAATATGTGAAATCAAAAGAACTAGGGTTTGAGACCTGAAAATATCCAAACTGTTTAAGTATCTCACCTTTGGGTAAGTCATTTATCAGCTTTTCCCCATTCCACCTCCCACCCCACCGTTTGTTGTTGTTGTTGTTGTTTTTGAGGCAAAGATAGCAGGACGTGGATTTTCAAATGCATGGGCTAGGGGGTGAGGGGTGTTGACACCCCTCACTCCCCAGCAGTTCAAGGGTCCACTGTACATTTTCATATGCATGTTCCTAGTATTCAAAGTCCTGACTGGGATCTCTATTTTCTCCCCAGTTTTCCCCTCTATCATTCTCCCCCAGAGCCCTCTGCTCCAGCCCCACCAGCACTAGTTCCTTAAAGAAGCCAGACACATCCCCACCCCAGGCCCTTTGCACTCGCTGTTCTCTCTGTCTGGAACCGTCTCCTACCAGAGTCTGCCTTGCTCCTTCACTTCCTCAGTTCTCTGATCAAATATTCCCCATCAGCAAACAACACACACATCCTCCCTTCTCTCCTTCCCTTTGCTTCGTTTTTCTTCACTACCCTTACCACTCCCTGACATTCTGCACATTTATTTGCTTATTGTCTATCTCCTCTGCCGGAATGTCAGCTCCAAGAGGCGGGGCTTTGTTCTACTCACTGCTATTTCCCCGGGACTTGGAATAAAGTGCTCGCTACACATCTGTTAGGTATTTGGTCTCAGCGGGTACTTCCAGCCATCCTGAGAGATGTCTTTAAAGATGTAACATTTAAAAAGGATAATAATTGTAAGCAGAAGGACTGACACACAGTATAGTCAATACATGTGAGTTCTTTTAGCTCCCAAATTCTTCTCTAGGGTGTATAGGCAAGGTTTCATCATCTTCTCCCTTTTTTAAGTTAGGAAAATAAAGCTCTGAATGGTGTAGTGACTTTCCAAGGTCACCCTACCTATGGCATTTCTCAATTTGGAGTCTGGCTCTTAAAATGCAGATAGCAACCATCAGTTAAATAGCCAGACTACACAATGGAAGGCAGAGATGTTAGCACAGGAACTAATTTGCTGACTAGTAATGGATACTAGGGGCCTTCCCTGGTGGCTCAGTGGTAAAGAACCTGCCTGCTAATGCAGAAGATGTGGGAGACATGGGTTCAATCCCTGAGTCAGGAAGATCCCCTGGAGAAGGAAATGGCAACCCACTCCAGCATTCTTGCCTGGAAAATCCCATGGACAGAGGAGCCTGGTGGGCTACAGTCCCGCCAGGTGTCACAAAGAGTCGGACACGACTGAGCGCACACGCACACACAATGGATACTAGCCAAATAACTCCCCTCCGCCAGTTTCACACCCTGGAGACATTGGCAGGATACATAGAACTCTCTATTAACTGCGTGGGGAAGAAGGGAGACATGGTGGTGCTGTCGATAACCAAACGTTCACCAGCATTTGACACCTGAACGTATCGCTTAGTCACGTATATTCTTTTGACAGCAGACTTACCTTCCCATTTACAAGGGATCTCAGTTACTTCCACATGAATTATCATGTCAACGGCACGTGCTTCATGTTTGCAGAACATATGAGTTTAGGGCAGAGAGACTAGGGGACAGGAAGGAGCTCAGGTGATTTAAGGCAGCCACCAAGAGAGTAAGCATGTGCCATCAAATCTAAACTATGAGTTCTCCAGGGTGGAAAATAGCAAATCGCTGTGAGTAGGATAAATGAAAGTTAACAGACCAACATTCCTTGGCCCTTTAAGTGCTCATGTTGGACCTATCTCAGTGTCTGATTTAGCTGGTAGCACAACCCAGCTGGCCTCTCACGTCTTTTTATTACCCTTTTAATTTGGAATCACAAGCCCTGGCCCGTCTGACCTATTCCTCAGATTCTGCTGGTGACTTCATTGCCCTCCAGATCAAATGCTCCAGGCCCCTCTCCTCCCATCAGTGCAGTTTAAGCAAATCCAGCCTGATCCAGCTTCTGGAGATTTCACTCCTAGTGCTGATCCCAAGGGGGCATCTAATATGTAATAATGGAAACCCCAAAGCTGGGGAGGACTCTGCCACACAGAAACAGGGCAGTCATCTTTTCCTAAATCTGAGATTTGCCATTTTTAGCAGGAGTCACGAAGCCCTTTGGGAATCGAATAAAACCTGTGAACCATTTTCCCAGGGAAAAGCACATTCATCCATGTATTTAGGGGGTCCTGTGGCCCATGAGGGCTTCCCAGGTAGCCCAAGTGGTGAAGAATCTACCTGCAATGTGGGAGACCTGGGTTCAATCCCTGGGTCGGGAAGAATGCCCTGAAGGAGGAAATGGCAACCCACTCCAGTGTTCTTGCCTGGAGAATCCCATGGACAGAGAAGCCTGGTGGGCTACAGTCCATGGGGTCACAAAGAGTTGGACACGACTGAAGCAACTTAGCAGAGACACACGTAGCCCATGAAGCCCTTCCATAGGAACTGGATTAAGTACCTCTGCCTGAAGTGTAACAGCTTCCTATTTTTCAGAGCGTGTGTTTTATTCCTTGAAACAGTCCAATGATCTGATGTTTTTCAACGTTAGGATGATTGGGGGGGTGTTCCCTCCCCCACTTAATTACAGAGGAGTTTGTGCTGGAAGAAGGCAGATTGAGTGGTAAATGAAGCTTGGGACTCATCTGGGAGAATGAAGATGAAAAGAATAGCTCAAGTCTCGTGTTTTGCCAGAAGGAGAAGGAACACAGCGTCCTCATGCTCAAGGCTTGTTCTAAACTTAGCCAGCTCCCGTGGTTCCAAAGTTGGCAAAATGAGCTCCCCCTGTCCTAATAAACACACCATGGTGCAGTGACTCACGAGGCAGCAGCCAGGTGTGGGATGTGGCTGCTTCTAGTCAACCAGACAAGGGACACAGTAGATTGAGACATCCCCACCTCAACACGGCAGGGATTTCCAGTGTAGGATGGCCTGGGCACTGGGCTGCCCCGAAGAGGTGAAGAGGCTTGCTGGTGGCAAAACCCAACTTATCAATGCACAGAGAAGGAAATGAAAGCCTGGGGGGGTCTAGGGAGTGAAGGACCAGGCAAGGTCAGACAGCAAGGGAGGGAGCCATCCTGGGAATGTCATCCAATGAGACCTCACATCTCATTGGAGATGTGAAGAGATGTTCACGCCCATCAGGGCATAGAACCAGGGAGACAATGGTGCCACGTGGATACATTTCAGGAGGATGGCATTCCTAGGGGCCAAGGGTATTCCCCTCCCTGTGATCTTACATATCTAGGCATTCATGGAAGGTGGGGGACTTCCCTGGTGGTCCATTGGTTAAGAAGCCACCTGCCAGTGCAGGAGACATGGGTTCAGTCCCTGGCTGGGGAAGAACCCTCATGCCGCAGAGCACCTGAGCCTCTGAGCCACAACTGCTGAGCTGGAAAGCTGCAACTACTGAACCCACAAGCTGCATCACTGAAGCCCATGCACCTAGAACCCATGCTCTGCAAAGAGAAGCCACCATAATGAGAAGCCCAGGCTCCACAACTTGAATAGGGACCCCCTTTCTTGCTTCCAACTAGAGAAAGACTCCGCACAGCAACGAAGGTCTGGTGCAGCCAAAAATAAAGAAATAAATATAAAAGAAATAGAAGGTGGGTCCTAGAAGGTGGAAAAGTAGTGGCACTCCTGGAAAGGGTGGGCAGTTTGGAAGGGCCAGGTGGACTTGGGGTTTGCCACTGGATGGGAACACAGACACAAATGGGCACGGTCACTATAAAGAGTCCATGGGCTGCCCAGTGGGAAGTCAGACCCCCTCTGCAGAGGCTGAGACACCCCCCAGGAACACCAGCCACAGGCTCAGTGGGATGGGGAGGGCCCCCCTGGGGCCAAGTGGGTGCTGAGGTCGGAAGGAGTGTTCACCTGAGCAGCATATAGAAGTCACAGCTGGGAAGGGGCATCATACAGCATCACCAGAAAGGTGGTGAGAGGCTGGGACGGGCGGGGGGCTGGAATGGTGCAGGACACTGGCCCTGAATGGGCAGGAATGGGTAGCACTTGCCTTGAAAGGGGAGTGGCCTCCTGACACCAAGGGAAGTCGGAGGACCAGTTATTGAGCAATGAAATTAGAGGTAGTGAGATCTCTGGCACTGGAAGGCTTCAAGCAGGTCCACTTTGTGGCAAAAATAGAGAGCAGATTCAAGCATCCTTCCAACCTTAACAGTCTTCAGCTAGGATTCCCCCAGAAGATTTGTTGAGGGAAAAGAGAAGAAATTCACTTCTTTTCCAAAGAAGGAAAGTTCAGACCCAAACTGAGCACTGCACCCAAGGTCACACAGAAAGGGAGCAGAACTGGGAACAAAACCCACGTCTGCTCCTTCCCAAGCCCCAGACGTTTCCATCTGGTTTCCCAACTGGTGTCCCAGCCTGCTCTATTTTGGGCTGGCTTCCCCAACGGGACAGAGGGCGAATTCCGACCAGCTCGGCCCTGCCTGCCAGCTCCCAGGTGAGTCTGGTAAACAACCAGTGGAGGGCCAGTCCGGTCAACAGGTCCCAGAGGGGGCCGCCCAGGCCTGGCTCTGTCCCTGCACCCCCAGGAGGGAATCTAAGGATGCAGATCACTTACTCTCATTCTGGCTCTCTTGGAAAAGAAAACCATGTTGATTTCCAATGGGGAAGTTCAAGACTCATAGGTGAAACTTGTCCTCCAAGCCACCAGGGGGACCCAGATGGCCTGACTTAGGTCTTTCTCTTCCAAGTTCCTTAAAACATCAGTCCTTCAAAAAGCTCCTTGAGGAAAGGTTTCCTTGTTTTTCATGTTGTGTAACAGCTTTACTGGGGGGCAAACCAGGTGGCTCCGTGGTATAGAATCCGCCTGCCAAGCAGGAGACCTGGGTTCAGTCCCTGGGTCAGGAAGATCCCATGGAGAAGGAAATGGAGACCAACTCCAGTATTCTTGCCTGGGAAATCCCACAGACAGAGGAGCCTGGTGGGCTACAGCCCACGAGGTTGCAAAGAGTTGGACACGACTTAGCTACTAAACATCACCAACAACCACAGCAGCTTTATTAAAGAATAATGCATATACCATACAATTCACACATTTAAAGCGTATAATTCAATGGTTTTTGTGCAACCATCACACACAATCAATTTTAGAACATTTCATCATGCCTAAAATAAACTCTGCCCTTCGGCTACCCTTCAGGTGCCCTTAGAGGGAATCTAAGGGATTCTAAGGAATCTAAGGATGCTTACTCTTTGGAAGGAAAGTTATGACCAACCTAGATAGCATATTCAGAAGCAGAGACATTACTTNATAGAACAGACTTTTAGACTCTGAGGGAAAGGGAGAGGGTGGGATGATTTGGGAGAATGGCACTGAAAACATGTATACTATCATGTAAGAAACGAATCACCAGTCTATGTTCGATACAGGATACAGGATGCTTGGGACTGGTGCATGGGGATGATCCAGAGAGATGATACGGGGTGGGAGGTGGGAGGGGGTTCAGGATTGGGAGCTCATGTACACCCGTGGCGGATTCATGTCGATGTATGGCAAAACCAATACAATGTTGTAAAGTAAAATAAAGTAAAAATAAAAATTAAAAAAATAAAATAAATAAAAAATAAAAGTTCTGCTGCTGTCAGAGAAAGAGAAATATCATATGACATCTCTTATAAGCAGAACCTAAAAAGGAATAATGCAGATGAACTTCTTTACAAGGCAGAAACAAGGACTCACAGACTTAGAGAACAAACTTATGTTACCAGAGGGGAAGGGATAGTCAAGGAGTTTGGGGTGGATGTGTACACACTGCTATATTTAACATGGCTAACCAACAAGGACCTATGTACAGCATAG
This sequence comes from Neotragus moschatus, assembly GCA_006410615.1. Classification (NCBI taxonomy): domain Eukaryota; kingdom Metazoa; phylum Chordata; class Mammalia; order Artiodactyla; family Bovidae; genus Neotragus; species Neotragus moschatus. Next base: position 2,090,679 of record SJYA01002505.1, on the reverse strand, counting down.
GGAACTCTGCTCACTGTTATGCGGCAGCCAGGATGGGAGCAGAGTTTGGGGGAGAATGGATACATGCGTGTGTCTGGCCGAGTCACTCTGCTGTGCACCTGAAACTCTCGCAGCATTATTAATTGACTATACTCTGATATAAAATTAAAAGCTTAAATTAAAAAATCCCCATTGCATTATCACAATAATTCCCCAGATTAGTTTCTCAGGGGTGCCATCACAAACTGCCGTAAGCTTGATGGCTCAAAACAGCAGAAATCTATTCTCTTGTAGTGTTAGAGGCCAGAAGACTGAAATCAAGGTGTGGATGGGGCTACCTTCCTTCGAAAGGCTCCTGGGGGAATCCTGCCCCGCCTCTTCCGGCTCCTGGTGGCCGTCCTCTGGCTGGCGGCTGCATCTAACCTCTGCTTCCATCTTCACGGCCTCCTCTTCTCCCTCCCTATCTCTCCTCATGTGTCTCTCCTAAGGATACTTGTCTTGGATTTAGGTCCCGCCCAGACAATTAAGAATGTCTCAGCTTTAGACGCTTCATTATATCTACAAAGCCCTTTTCCCCAAATCAGATCACATTCACAGGTGCCAGGGGTTAAGACGTGGACCTATCTTATGAGAAGGCTGCCGTTTAACCCATCACTTTCCCTGTTAGTCTTTTCTCGAGGGACAACAGTAAAGGTTTCAAATCACTTTTTAATTATTTTTGCATCAGATTTATTAAGATATAATTCATATAATTCTATGGAGTCACTAAGAGTCGGACACAGGGTGACTGAACTGAATTCCCATAATATACAACACATTCAAAATGTACGATTCAGTGGTTTTTAGTGTATTCACAGAGTTGTTCAATGATCACCATAATTTAAGAGGGCTTTCATCATCCCCCAAATGTGGAGGGTTTTTTTTTTAATATTTATTTATTTGGCTGCACCAGGCCTTAGTTGCAGTATGTGGGATCAAACCCAGTCTCCTTGCCTTAAGAGCGTGGAGTCTTAGCCACTGGGCCACCAGGAAAGTCCCCCTTCAGATGTTTTAATACCCTTTAGTACCTCCTTGAAAGTTCAAGTTGAAAGTTAAGTCGCTCAGTCGTGTCCAACTCTTTGCGACCCCATGGACTGTAGACCACCAGGCTCCTCCATCCATGGGATTCTCCAGGCAAGAATACTGGAGTGGGTTGCCACGGCCCTACACAACCACTATTCTATTTTTCGTCTCTTAAGACTTGCCTCTTCTGGACATTTTGTATAAATGGAATTATATGTGCTCTTTGTGACCAGTTTCTTTCACTCAAGCATAATGTTTGCAAGATTCATCCATGCTGTGGCGTATTTCAGTATTTCATATAGACAGAAGGTTTTCCATTGTGTAGATAGGCCACATTGCCCTTATCCCTTCACTATGGACATCCATACAGTGAAGGACATTGCTCATCCATTCCTTGATAGACAGAAATCTGAGCTGTTTCAACCTCTTAGCTATTATGAATGATGTTGCTATGAACAGTCGTGTACAAGTGTCTGTATGTACATATGTTTACGTTTCTCTTGGGTATATACTTGGGAGTGAAATTGCTGAATTAAATGGGGATTTTGTGTTCGACTTTTTAACGGACTCCCAGAATGGTCGCACCATTTTACATTCCCACTAGAACACGACTGAGCTACTTCACTTCACTTCAGAAGTATATTAGGGTTCTGATTTCTTCATTTCTCACTGACACTTGTTAGTATTTGTCTTTTCCATTATAGCTGTCCCAGAGGGTGTGGAATGGTATCTCATTACTGCTTTGATTTGCATTTCCCTGATGGAAAAAGATGCTCAACTTCATTAACCATTAATGAAATTGAGCATCTTTTTATGTGTTTCTTGGTTGTCTATATAGTTTCCTTGGAGAAATGCTTCTTTAGATCCGTTTCCCATTTTTTAATTGGGTTACTTATCTTTTTATTATTGAGTCTAAATGTTGCCTATAATGATTTGCAAATATTTTCTCCCATTCTATGGGTTGTCTTTCACTCTCTTATAAGTATCCATTGAAGCACAAACTTTTAACCTTAATGAAGTCCAGTTTATCTATTTTTCCCCTTTGGTTACTTGTGCTTTGGGTGTCATCTCTAACCATTCCCAAATCCAAGGTCATGATTTACCCCATGTTTTCTTCTAAGAGTGTTATAGTTTTGCCTCTTACATTTAATTATTTTGATGCCTACTCAAAGTTTTGAGTATGAAAACACCTGAGAAGGATTCATAGGTGACCACAAAGTAAGCTGTGGCCATGGGAAAGACCCATGCAGGATCTGAAGAAAAGTTTCCAAATATATTTCTTTTTTTCCCCTTCTTTTTTTGGCTGCACTGGGTCTTGACTGCGGCACAAGCTTTCTATAGTTGCAGCACACGGTCTTAGTTGCCCTGCAGCATGTGGGATCTTAGCTTCCTGTCCAGGGATCAAATCCAGATCCCCTGCATTGGAAGGCAGATTCTCAACCCCAGGGGAGACCCCACGTGCCTTTCTTCCCCTTTCCCATCCTTATCCCTGGTGCTCACACGCTATGGGGTGCTGCCATCCTTGAGCTCTCATGGAAAGCATTCCTGGAACACAGCTGAGAGCCCTGGAATAGATCTTCAGGGGCGGACAGGAATTATAGCTCACAAGTTCAGGATGAGAGTGAATGACCAGAGAAGCTGGCTCTCCAGAATCCATCCCAAACTGAGAAAGCTGGAGCAGACTACCAGTGACATGGAGCCTGTGGTCAAAAGGAAATAATCCACCCATGAAAGGCAGGTAATGCCAAGCATCAGTGAAAATGTGGAGCAACTGGGACTCCGGAACCTAGCTGGTGGCTGTGAATGTTGTCACCACCCCTTTGGAAAGCAGCAAGTCTCTACTAGCACAGAACACACACCTTCCCTACGATCCAGCTACTCCACACCCAGGTAGATACCCAACATGAAGGTCCACACATGCTCCCCAAGACATCCAAGAATGTTCATAAGGCAATTCCCTGGTAGTCCAGGGTTAGAGTGGGTGCAGACAGCGGCAGGACCCCACCAAGCAAATGTATGGAAGGTAAAGGGCAAATTAACTAATAGGTCTCTTCCTTTTTCCCTTCTTTCCCTCCTTCCTTCATTTATTAATTCACTCTTTTATTTCAATATCGGGACCTGTTTATTTAATAATCATATCAGCTTCACCCTTGGTACACGCAGCTAAATCCTTTATAGCCCTGGTCATCAAGAAACTCACAGTCCAGGACTTCCCTGGTGGTCCAGTGATTTAAAAATCCGTCTTGCAATGCAGAGGACGTGGGTTTGATCCCTGGTCGGGAAACTAAGATCGCACATGCTACAGAGTAACTAAGCCTGCGTGCTGCAACCACTGAGCTTGTTCCTCACCTAGAGAAGTGCCCCGCGATGAAACATCCCGCATGCTGCAATGAAGATCCCACGTGCTGCCACTAAGACCCGAGGAAGCCAAATAAATAAACAAACTCACAGTCCAATGAAGGAAGCAGATCCATACAGCAAGCAGTACAATGTAGAGGGAAAGGGGCCTTACCAGGCATCTGTCCAAGCAACAACGTGGCCAGATCAGGGGACCAGGGAAGAGCAAGGGGACAGTTAGGGAAGGCTTCTCAAAAGGAGGTGATACAGGCCACATCGGGAGGATGTAAAGTGAAGATGCTCCTGGCAGAGGAAGAAGCCAGCTGGGCTCCCCTCTTGTTACATGGAAATGAACAGGAAGTGAGTGTGAAAATTGGAGGTCAGGTCAAGAACCACAGAGAAGGAGCCTGGGGATGATGCCATGGCTTTAGATGATACAAGCTACTGCAATCTTAGTGGGCTTCCCAGGTGTCGCTAGTGATAAAGAACCCGGCTGCCAATGCAGGAGGCATAAGAGACTCAGGTTCGATCCCTGGGTCAGGAAGATTCCCTGGAGGACGGAATGGGAACCCACTCCAGTATTCTTGCCTGGAGATTCCCATGGACAGAGGAGCCTGGTGAACTGTCACCCGTGGGGTCACAAAGAGTTGGACAAGACTGAGCAACTCACACACACACACATACCCACTGTGATCTTAACTGCTGGCTGGATAGGAATCCAAAATGATCGTGGTAGGAAGAGGCTGAGAGGATTTCCCAAGAAGTCATCTTCCTGCATTCACACCTGTCAAGCACACAGATGGCCGGCTCAGGGTTTCAGACAACAAAGCAAAGAAGTGCATCTGGCTGGCTGTGAGGCTGTAAGCAGCGGTGGGGTCTGTGGACCTTGATTGTCCTGAACTGTCCAGGCATCCCAATTCTGTTGAAGTGCAGGCCAAATAAACAATCAGCTCCCTGAATCCTATCCAAAGCGTGGCTGCCAGTTTGCAGCCTCTGGACAACATCTCTAAGATGTCTCTAGATATAAAGAGTGATTTCAGTAATTTAGTCTGTGGGTCATGAGGTCACATGAGAGGTGAAGCATCCTCTGGGGTCCTTCGTCTGATGACAGCATCTCTCAGTGGACACGGCCACCCCAGGAGCCCATGCGCCACTTTCCCTGACTCTCAGGGGCAGAACTCGGAGAGACTGGCTCTTTATTGTGGAAAAACACTGACCGTAGCAACAGATCGTGAATCAGGTTCTGGAAAATCCCAGAGGCCCAGAGCCTTGGACGCACAGTGGTCTCAAGGCCAGGGCAGGAAGCCTTTTGGAATTTGTGGGATGGGGCACCTTCCTCTCTGGAAAGACCTACTATGTGCCAGATATCGGGCTAGTCCCTAAGCCCATGTCGTCTTTTTTACTATTATCATTATTTATCCATGTTGCTGCACTGAGCCTTAGTTGTGGCACTCGTGATCTTTAATTGCAACATGCAAACTCTTCGTTGAGGCATGAGGGATCTAGTTCCCTGACCAGGGATGAAACCTGGACTCCTGCGTTGGGAGCTCAGAGTCTTAGCCACTGGACCACCAGGGAAGTCCCCCATGTCATTTTTATAGCAATGGCTTAGACTGTTTATTAGGATTATCCTTATTCAACAGAGAGGCGGAGAGGATCAGCTTCTGCCCAAAGTCTCACCACAGCAAGAGGCAAAACCAAACCACTGCAGCTACAACTCCAAACAACCCCAAGCCCACTCGAAGACAACCGCGTCCTTGAGGATGATCCTGGGTCTGGTCCAAGGCTCAGAGAGGGGAGGTGACTCATTTGATGTCACACAGCTGGCAAGTAAGTACATTATTCATTATCATGCTCTCTGTAGTCTTTCAAAAATTACTCTTGAGGATCTGCTTTACATTCAACAAGTATTTTCCAAGAGCCTGCCAGCCACTGCTCTTGGCTCTGAAGATACAACAGTGAACACCACAGACGATAATCCCTGGTTGTGCTTACATTCTGGAAGGGAAAGAGTGAACAAATGCAAGAAGTCAGTTAGGTAAGAGATGGGGAATACAGCGGGAGGAAGTAAGACAGGGAGGATGTGCAGGAGGCGTGTAGGATGCTGGGTTTAACAGGGGGAGGGGTGAAGGTCCCAGCTGAGAGGCGACCTTTGAGACAAAACCGAGGAAGTGAGGACAGAAGCTGTGACCGTTCCTGAGGGAAGCATTCCAGACAGAAAGAGCAGCAGAGACGCTAAGGTGGAGAGGGCCTCGCGCGTGGAGGTGGCCAGCGTGGCTGGAGCAGGGGGGTGAGCGGCAGAGGGGGAGATGAGGCGGGCAAGCGCATGGAGGTGGGGGCCCTGGGGGCCACAGGGTGCAAGGCCTTGCAGGTACTATGGAGACGGGCTTTTGGTCTGAGTCAGTGGGAGCTGTTGCAGGGGTCTGTAAGAAGTGACGCGATCTCATGTGCTTTTCACCTCACCCGCTGCTGTGTGGAGACAGGCTCGATGGGGCAGGAGCGGGGGTGGGAGGGACCAGTCAGGAGGCCACTGCGGTGACCTAGACAACAGGAGGGAGGGCTCCATCAGGGCTGCCCCAGCAGAGGTGCTGAGAGCTAGTAGGATCCCAGATATATATATATATATATATTTTAGTTAGTTAGTTAGTTGTTTGGCTATGCAGGTCTCAGCTGTAGCACTCAGGATCTTCCATCTTTGTTGCAACCTGCCAGATCTTTAGCTGTGACATGCAAACTCTTAGTTTTGGCATGTGGGAGCTAGTTCCCTGCCCAGGGATTGGACCTGAGCCCCCTGTATTGGGAACTCCAAGTCTTAGCCACCGGACCATCAGAGAAGTCCCTCAAGACTTATTCTGAAAGTAGAGCTAAAAGGATTTGCTGACGGATTGGACATGGCGAATGCAACAGAGAGCAATGATGACACCCAAGTTTTGGGCCGAGAAACTGAAAGGATGGCATTGTCATTTCTGAGACAGATAACACTCTGAGAAAAGATGGTTTGTGGGGAAGGCCCGAAATTTGGTGTTGGGCTTGTTAGTCTGAGACACCTCTTGGATTTCCAAGTGGAGATGCTGAAGCAGCACGGTGCTGGGGACCAAGGGAGGAAGTCAGGAGGTGGGAGGCTCTCTACGAACTGAAAGTGCTCCCCGGACAGAAGGCAGGGCACCCTGATGAACCTCCCCGGGGCCTCTTGATTCCAGCAACATCCTGATGCCCCTCATGGCAGCCAGCCTCCAAGATGGCCCTTGTAATCCCGACTTCCTGGGATTCACGCTTTTACACAGCCCCCTTCAAAACAGAATGGAACTGAACTGTAATAAATAAGAGAGGGCAGAAATGATGGTTTGTGATTATTAAGACGACGTCATAGGAGAAATCATGGCTTCTGCTTTGCTTTCTCTTGGGTCACTTGCTCTGGGGAAATAACGTAACATGTAGGAAGACATTCAGTATCCCTACGGAGAGGTCCACATGGCAAGGAACTGAGGCCTCCCGCCAACAGCCATGAGAAGGACCCATCTCAGAAGTGGGTGCTCCAGGTCCAGTCAAGCCTTCAGTTGACTGCAGGCTTGGGCTGACAGCTTGACTATAACCTCATGAGAGATCCTGAAGCAGAACCACCCAGATGAGATGGTGCCAGATTCCTGTGTGAGATAATGAACTTAGATTGTTTTAATGTGCTCAGTTTGGAGGTCATTTGTTACATCCCAGGTGGTGGTGCTGCTGCTGCTGCTAAGTCGCTTCAGTAGTGTTCAACTCTGTGCGACCCCATAGATGGCAGCCCACCAGGCTCCCCCGTCCCTGGGATTCTCCAGGCAAAAACACTGGAGTGGGTTGCCATTTCCTTCTCCAATACAGGAAAAAGTGAAAAGTGAAAGTTAAGTCGCTCAGTTGTGTCCAACTCTAGCGACCCCATGGACTGCAGCCTACCATGCTCCTCCATCCATGGGATTTTCCAGGCAAGAGTACTGGAGTGGGGTGCCATTGCCTTCTCCCAGGTGGTGCTAGTGGTAAAGAATTTGCTTGCCAACACAGGAGATGTGAGAGAAAAGGGTTTGACTCCTGGGTCAGGAAGATTCCCTGGAAGAGAAAATGGCAAGCCGCTCCAGTATTCTTTCTTGAAAAATTCCATGGACAGAGGACCCTGGTGGGCTGTGCATTGGGGTTGCAAAGAGTCAGATACAACTGAGAAAACACACACACAACCACAATAGATAAGTAATACAAAAAACTTTTTTTTAACGCTCAGAAGGGTAAGGCAGGCACTTTTGTAACTTACACAAGTTCTCCCTTATTTGTTGGCTGACTCTGATGAGCAAAACAGCTGCCCAGCCTGCCACTGTCCAGCCATCCCAGGATCCTCCTGCAGCTTCTGGGACTCATGGGCTAGGGATGTGTTTGTGTGTTCACTCGCTAAGTCATCACCAACTCGATGGTGTCTGCTTAGCACTTCCATAAAAAGTGTCAGTTTTTCCAGCAGGAAACCTCCACCACCAAGATCAGAGGCAAGAAAAACTAACGTGGGTCTCAGTCCACCCTCTAGGTTCCAGCTTATCCTCACCCTCCCTCGTTTTACATCCGTCTTCCCTTCCCAAACAACTGCCCTGCAGACTTAGCCTCGAGCAAGGGTCAAGAGATGGCAGCTTCACGGAGACTGTTTATGCAATTAGCTATGTAATATCAAAGGCTGTAAAAATAGCAAACCCCTTTACAGAGCTGAAAGTGGTTCTGCTGCTCTGACATAGCCCATCAAGCCTCGCGGGGCTCCAGAGGCAGAGCACAGGCAGAATTCAGATCTGGGGAAGGTGAGCACAAGGGCCCAAGTGGGCCTTGCTCCTATTCTTATCCTGGTATCTGATCTGAGCTCCACCCAGAAGCTCCAGGCCTTGCTTCTCCATCCCCCAGCGGAGTGTCAGGACCTAGGTCTGGAATCCTCACTTGGCAGTGACTGGCTACATGACCTTGAGTCACTTCACCCATCTGACCTCAGTTTCGTCAGATGTAAAATGGGGATTTAATGGTGTGTGTGTGTGTGTTCAATCACTAAGTCATGTCCAACTCCTTGCGACCCCCTGGACTACAGCACATGAGGCTTCCCTGTCCTTCTCTGTCTCCCAGAGTCTGGTCAAATTCATCTCCATTGGTGGTGATGCTATCTAACTATTTCATCCTCTGCCACCCCTTCTCCTTCTGCCTTCAGTCTTTCCCAGCCTCAGGGTCTTTTCCAATGAGTCAGCTCTTCGCATCAGGTGGCCAAAGTATTGGAGCTTCAGCTTCAGCATCAGTCCTTCCAATGAATATTCAGGGTTGATTTCCTTTAGGACGGACTGATTTGAGCTCCTTGATGTCCAAGCAATTCTCAAGAGCCTTCTCTATCACCACAGTTTGAAAGCATCAATTCTTCTGTGTTCAGCCTTCTTTACGGTCCAACTCTCACACCCATACATGACTACTGGAAAAACCATAGCTGTGATTAAATGGACCTTTGTCGGCAAAGTGATGTCTTTGCTTCTTAATATGCTGTCTAGGTTTNCGGACTGATTTGAGCTCCTTGATGTCCAAGCAATTCTCAAGAGCCTTCTCTATCACCACAGTTTGAAAGCATCAATTCTTCTGTGTTCAGCCTTCTTTACGGTCCAACTCTCACACCCATACATGACTACTGGAAAAACCATAGCTGTGATTAAATGGACCTTTGTCGGCAAAGTGATGTCTTTGCTTCTTAATATGCTGTCTAGGTTTGTCATAGCTTTCCTTCCAAGGAGCAAGCATCTTTTAATTTCATACCTTAATGGGATTATCGACACTAGATAACCTGTGTGGGCCACCCATTAAATAGTGTGATTATTATGATTGACCCCATGGCTCAAGGCCGACTGGTTGGGGCCTGGACAGGGAAATTGCATTACTTTGCATGTCCCTCCTGTTCCTTTTGGGACTATCCAGTGACTAATCTTTATCCATACCACCTCTTCTGGGGCTGTTGGGAGAACATAAATAAGAGTTTATGTGATCAATGTCTTAAAAGAGGAGTTTCCTATGATGACAAGTGGATGGGTGGTTTGAGCCAGAAGGATCTCTCTTTCAGTATCTTCAACTTCTTTAAGAATAAGAACTGTTCTTTATAGTATCCAAACCTTGAATTTCACTGGAGTAGCCAGAGGAAGTTGGGGTCAGAACTGGGAGTGGAGGAGGTTGGCAGACGAGTTTTCAGAAGACTGGGAGGTGTAGAAGGGAAAAGTTTGATCTAACAGCTATTTCTTTTTTTTCAATAGGAGAATAATTGCTTTACAATATTTTGTCAGCTTCTGCTGTCTGCTGTTTCTATATCTATCTATGTACCTACCTCTTTACATATGTCTGTTAATCTATCTACATTTCTAGCTATTTAGTAAATATTTATACAGCACTTAACTGTGTGTCAGGCAGCACTCTAAGCACTTTATGTAAATATTAATTACCATTTATTAATACCTACTATAAGTGTGAGCTCCTGGCATAGACATTCTCATTTAACTCCCCAGCAACCCAACAAAGCAGCCGTTATTGTCTTCATTCTGAGGTTAGCAAACTGTGACTCAGAGACTTGCCCAATGTCACAAAGCAAGAAAATAGGGAAGCTAGGATTCTGAGTTTTGTGAGATGCCAAAACCCACATCCTCCTACCACTCCCGGCATGTTAGAAATCCAGGTGGGGTGGAGGCTGCCTGGGTGGAGTCTTTCCAGACTCAGCTAGTTTGGAGACTTTACAAAATCAAAGAATGTCTATAGAACCTGCTGGCAGGTGTTTGAGAATCCCTTTCCCACTGCCTTCTTATTAAAAGGGAATAAGCTGGGATTGGACAAGTCAAGGGAGATGCCCAAGGACAGTTGTGTTCCAGTGACATTCACTGTTAAAGAGCTTTCAGATGCAGAAGGAAAAAGTGAAAGGCACCTATTCGACCTTTCAATACTCAACATCCTTTTCAAGAATGTGGTTGTCTCTCCCCAGGAGGGCACAGCCTGGCCCTTGAACTAAAGTAAATCAGAGAGAAGGGATGCGCTTTAAGCTCCTACGGTGCACCACCAGGCACACANTGACTTTCAGTCCCAATAATCCCAGGGGCTTGTTAATAGCCAGATCCCTGGTCCCCACCCTAGAGTGGGTCAGAGCTGGGGCAACAGGGTGTGTTTTTAACTTCTAGCATGTGATGCTGAGGCAGGGATCCTGGGACTACTCCTTGAGAAGCTCCCATCTTAGACTAGAGTCCAAGCCACTTGGCTGGGCTATTGTGCTGTGGTTCCTTCACCCTCATCTCTCATCTGTACACATGTTCTAGCAAGACTCCACTACTTATTGCCATTTATTTCCTCTGCATGTTACACAGGCTGTTTCCTCTGACCGAAACACCTTCCTCTCCTTCCACTGCTGCCCAAACAGACAGACTTCTTACCAACCCTTTAAAATCTTCTTCATGGACATCCCTAGGGGTCCAGTGGTTAAGAATCCGCCTGTCAATGCAGGGGACGTGGATTTGATCCCTGGTCTGGGAAGACTCCACATGCCACGGGGCAGCTAAGCCCATGAGCCACACTACTGGAGCCCACGGGTCTTGGAGCCCCTGCTCCACAGCAGTGAGAAGCCCGAGTACCGCAGCTAGAGAGTAACCCCTGTTCACTGCAACTAGAGAAAGTCTGCACGCAGCAAGTGAGACCCAGGGCAGCCAAAAATAAATGAATTAATTTTAAAAAATCTTCCCATGGTGTATGTACATCAAAGGGCTCAAGTAACAGTGAAAAGCTAGCCCACAGAATAGAAGAAAATATTTGCAAACTCTATACGTCATAAGGGGTTGATATCCAGAATATGGATATCCTAAGAATCAACAACCAAAAAACACACAATACCCTTTTAAAATGGGCAAGGACTTAAACAGAGATTTCCCCAAAGATAAAGGAATGGCCAATAAACACAAGAAAAGTTGCCCTGTATCACTAATAATTAAAGAAAGACAAATCAAAACCACAGGGAGATAACAGTTCATCCATTAGGATGGCTCTTCTCAAAAAACAAACAAAAAAAAAAGAAGCACTGAAAAGGATTTGGAGAAACTGGAACTTGTGCACTGTTGGTGGGAATGTACGATTGATTGTATGGCTGCTGTCCACAACAATATGGTGATGTTTGCCACGACATGGATGGACCTAGACATTGTCATACTGAGTGAAGTAAGTCAGACAAAGGAAGACAAATATCGTATGATATCCTTTTTTTTCCCTTTGGCTGCGCTGGATCTACGTTGCCGCGAGGGCTTTCTTTTTCCTAGTTGCGGAGAGTGGGGTATGGGGGCTTCTCATTGCAGTGGCTTCTCATTTTGGAGCATGGACCCTAGGGCACGTGGGCTGAGTAGTTGCGGTTCCTGGGCCCTAGAGTACAGGCTCTGTAGTTGTGGCCCACGGGCTTAGTTGCTCCGAGACATGTGGGATCTTCCTGGACCAGGGATCGATCCCCTGTCTGCTGTATTGGCAGGCAGAAGCTTCACCTCTGAGCTATACCAGTGAAACTCCCATTTGATATCCTTTATATGCGGAATCTAAAAAGAAATCATACAAATGAATTATTTACAACACAGAAGCAGACTCACAAATTTAGAGAACAAAATTATGATTGCCAGTAGGGAAGGATGGGGGGAAGGGATAGTTGGGGAGTTTGGGATGGACATGTACACACTGCTGTATTTAAAATGAATAACCAACAAGGAGCTACTGTATAGCACAGAGAACTCTGCTCGATGTTATTTGGCAGCCAGGATGGGATTATGTATGGGTGGGTCTCTTTGCTGTACACCTGAAAATATCACAGCATTGTTAATCTGCTATACTCCAATATAAAATTAAAAGTTTCGAAAAAAAAAACCAAACAGTATGGTAGTTCCTCAAAATGAAGGATATGATCCAGCAATTCTGCTTTCTGGGTGTATACCAGAAAGTTTTGAAAGCACACACTCAAAGAAATACTTGTAAGCCCATGTTCATAGTAGCATTATTCACAATAACTAAAAGGTGGAAGCACGCGAAGTGTCCGTCGACAGCTGNCAGTATGGTAGTTCCTCAAAATGAAGGATATGATCCAGCAATTCTGCTTTCTGGGTGTATACCAGAAAGTTTTGAAAGCACACACTCAAAGAAATACTTGTAAGCCCATGTTCATAGTAGCATTATTCACAATAACTAAAAGGTGGAAGCACGCGAAGTGTCCGTCGACAGCTGTGCCTGCCTGTATGTTCAGTTGTGTCTGACCCTTTGCAGCCCCATGGACTGTAGCCCACCAGGCTCCTCTGTCCATGGAATACCCCAGGCAAAATATTGGTGTCAGTTGCTCTTTCCTCTTCCAGGGGATCTTACCAACCCCGGGAGCCAACCCACATGTCCTGCAGTTCCCGCACTGGCAGGCAGATTCTTCACCACTGAGCCACCTGGGAAGCCCATCAGCAGGTGAATGAATGACAAACGTGGCAAATACATACAGTGGAATATTATTCAGCCTTAAAAAGGAAGGAGATTCTGACAGGTGCTACAACATGGGTGGGCCCTGAAGGCATTATGCTAAGTGAAATAAGTCACCAAAGGACAAATCTATGAGCTACCTGCTGCTGCTGCGACGCTTCAGTTGTGTCTGACTCTGCGCAACCCCACAGACGGCAGCCCACCAGGCTCCTCCATCCCTGGGATTCTCCAGGCAAGAACACTGGAGTGGGTTGCCATTTCCTTCTCCATATGAGGTACCTGCTGCTGCTGCTGCTAAGTCGCTTCAGTCGTGTTCAACTCTGTGCGACCCCATAGACGGCAGCCCACCAGGCTCCCCCATCCCTGGGATTCTCCAGGCAAGAACACTGAGGTAGCTAGAGTAGTCTAAAATTCTTAAAGGTAGAAGAATTGCCAGGGACAGTGTGGGGCAGGAGGGAATGGGGAGTTATTGTTTAATGGGTATAGAGTTTCTTCTGTGGATGAATACTGGTGATATTTGCATAACAATATGAATGTACTTAGTGCCACTGAACTGCACACTTAAAAACGGTTGATAAATTTTAGGTTCTATGCATTTTACCGTAATTAAAATATAGAAGTAAACGATCTCTGTGGCAACCTCTTTCCTTCTAGTTGGAGAGAGCCTGCCCTTGAGGCCCCATCCCACTGTGCAGGACAGAGTCCTTCTCTGGGGAACCACGTTACAAAGGGCCTATAGGCCACTGTGGGACGTGGCTTGTGCTCTGAGTGCAACAGGGAGCCCCTGGAGGGTTTGAGCCCGGCAGCGACTTGATCTGATTTGTAAAAGNAGCCTGCCCTTGAGGCCCCATCCCACTGTGCAGGACAGAGTCCTTCTCTGGGGAACCACGTTACAAAGGGCCTATAGGCCACTGTGAGACGTGGCTTGTGCTCTGAGTGCAACAGGGAGCCCCTGGAGGGTTTGAGCCCGGCAGCGACTTGATCTGATTTGTAAAAGATCCCTCCAACTGCTGTGCAGAGAAGCTTGAGGAAGGGGAGGAGGGAGAGGGCAAAAGAGGGAACTCTGTTTGGATGACCTGCCTTCTTGGCTTTCTGCTACCATCAGGTGGAGCTGACCTCTTCCTCCCTTGTTCCCTGAGCTTGCAGGACCCTGCTCATAGTTTAAACACTTGCAGTTTGTTTGTCTGTCTTCCTTCAGGTCGATGTATCTACAACCTCTGACCCAGAACAGTTGCTTGCCAATGGATGTGGTAAGCAAGTTAGATGCAAGTGAAATAACAGCTGGCACCCGGGATGTTGGTCAGGGTTCTTCTGATTGCAAGCAACAGAAACCAAGTCTAGCAATCTGAAAAAAAAGAAGGGATTCCCATGGTGGTCCACTGGTTAAGAATCTGCCTTCAATGCAGGGGACACAGGTTTGATCCCTGGTGGGAGAACTAAGATCCCACATGCCATGGAGCAACTGAGCCTGAGTGCTGCAGCTAGGCAGAGAAGGCAATGGCACCCCACTCTAGTGCTCTTGCCTGGAAAATACCATGGACAGAGGAGCCTGGTAGGCTACAGTCCATGGGGTCTCAAAGAGTCAGACACGACTGAGCGACTTGACTTTCACTTTTCACTTTCAGGCATTGGAGAAGGAAATGGCAACCCACTCCAATGTTCTTGTCTGGAGAATCCCAGGGACGGGGGAGCCTGGTGGGCTGCCATCTATGGGGTCGCACAGAGTTGGACATGACTGACACAACCTAGCAGCAGCAGCTACAACTAGGAGTCTATGAGACACAACAAAAGATTCTCAAATGACGCAAGGAAGATCCCTCATGCTGCAACTAAGACTCAGATAGATGACAGACAGACAGGAAAGAAAAGCCAATGAGCCTCATCAAAGACCCTGTGCAGCCCCAAATAAAACTTTTTTTAAAAGAAAAGGAAACTCGGGAGAAGCCCAGAATCCATAGAAAGGCTGGAGAACTAGGCGTCAAAAAAGTACAGGAAGCACAAGTTCCTTGGCAGAGGTTATGTTGCTCAGATGAAGAACCTGTTGCTCCCATCTTTGGCTCAAAGTCCTGGAAGCGGTCTGACTTGCAGGCCTTAGGGCAGAAGGAGGAAGAATTGTGGCTGAGAAAACCTCCAGCCACCTCTTTGATTTTCAGAAGGGGAGTGCTAGCTTCCCCGATTCATTGTCTCAGCAAGGCTGTGCTCTTGGGGGGGGCAGGTCATGGGAAAGGAAGCCAGAGAGCTGTTAGGGGAAATGAATGCCGAGTGGCCAAAAGCCAGCAAATGTCCACTACAATTTCCCAGGGCTAGAAAAGCACAGAGGCATGGCATGAACTGTGACCTCTGACCTGTGGACTGTGGAGGAGATACATCTCCCTCACCTTTGCCTCCCTGGTGCTGGACACAGCACCTGGTACCCTGTCAGTGCTCGCCTAATGCTTATTCAGCGAGTGAATGGATGAGATGACCAGCTACGGAGCCCCAAGGCTTATGATGTTTCTGGAAACATTCATTTTTATGAATAAAAGGAGATGGAATAGCGATGGCCTCCACGAAGAGAGTTGCCAAAAAGAAAGAAAAAACTGCCTCAGGGGACAAATTGTAGCTCTGTTCCTTGTGGCCCTTCCCAGAGGCCCTGTCAATCTAGCTCTGAGCAGGATTAACATTTATTTAAAGCATTTGGCCCCATCCAGCCTTGGCTGACTGCAGTGGACGCAGTGGTGAGACAGGGCAGCGGGGGGTGGGCCAGCCTCCAAATCCTCTCGGAAGCCCAGGGATCTGGCCCCGACCTGGTGTCCAGGCTCAGGGCCCGGCAGCCTCAAGGGAAGAATCAAGAGGGAGGTTTCGAGTGTGTGTCCCAGAAAGTTAATGTCTTCCAAGGAAATCCACTGGGCTGGGCACCAAGAAACATCCCCATCCAGGATGTAGAGCTGTACTGGCCTGGAGCTCACACAGACCAGGGGGCTGCTGGGCTTAGAATATCACAGAGGTGCCCCCCAAGTGCCCTCCAGGGATGAAGGGGAGGAGAAGGCTGTACACAGAACCCCTTGACCAGTCGCTTTCAACCAGAACAGAAATACACCTTCAGGTTTCCCATGGATATTCTGCCTGAATAAAGAGTCCGTCTGTATATCAACAACAGCAAAGTTTAGGACTTAGTTCCCTCAACTCGTGCACCGCTTTTCACAAAGTGATTTGGGTATGCACATGGGAAGGACACAGATCAGTTATCCACATGACTTCCCTGGTGGCTCAGGCGGTAAAGAATCCACCTGCAATGCAGGTGACCTGAGTTCAATCCCTAGGTTAGGAAGATTCCCCTGGAGGAGGAAATGGCAACCTACTTCAGTATTCTTGCCTGGAAAATTCCATGGACAGAGAAGCCTGGCAGGCTACNTATCCACATGACTTCCCTGGTGGCTCAGGCGGTAAAGAATCCACCTGCAATGCAGGTGACCTGAGTTCAATCCCTAGGTTAGGAAGATTCCCCTGGAGGAGGAAATGGCAACCTACTTCAGTATTCTTGCCTGGAAAATTCCATGGACAGAGAAGCCTGGCAGGCTACAGTCCATGGGGTCACAAAGAGTTGGACATGACTAACACTTTCATTAAGCCTTAGTTTCCTCAAACATAAAATGAGAATAATATCAGGAGATGGTATTGAGATTAAATTGTTCTTGCTTTCAGCCTTAACCACCCTAGCAACAGATAACATTGTTCCATTTTTGGACTCGTGCAAATTTCTAGATCTTGTATAATCTTGGTTAAGACTTTAGAAGCACTAAGAATTAAAAAGCTTATGAGTTTTTCCTGTATGTACTTATGTATGTGACTGCATGTGAGATATTCAGTGTTCTTTCTTCTCCCTGTACATTTCCATTTCCTTTCCCACATTTGAGCCCTTTGTGTGGGTCCAAGTAGAGCAGAGAGGAAGAAGAGGGAAGCAGAAGCAAAAGAGAAAAATCGTTTTAGGAGCCTATGTCTTAAGAGACTTGAGTTAATTTCCAGAGGGGCTAAAAGGGGACACTCTGGCCAGAGCAGTGGGGAGAGAGCCCAGAACCAGGAGGAGGGGCCCCTGCCTGAAGAATGGCAGACTCCTCCAGAGACAGCGGAAGCCTGGCAAGGCCAGAGAGGAGATGGTTTGGGGATACCCTTTGGCTGTGACAGTGACCATGAGAAAGTACCAGGAAAACATCAGACTTGAAGAATGGGGCCCTGTGGATGGGGCAAGTGGCTCTGTCAGAAGTGATATGGGAATTGTTTCATGAGAACCAAAATACCATCCTCCTACTATGCATTTGGAAGGAATGATGCTAAAGCTGAAACTCCAGTACTCTGGCCACCTCATGCGAAGAGTTGACTCATNCTCCCAGGGAACTTCTAAAGCCCTGGCGGCAGGAGTTCAGAATGTGTGATCTCGGACTCCGGAGACTGGGCTTGCCAGGGTGGGTCCCCAAATCACCAGTCTCCCTTTGCATCTCAAGTTCTGCTGCCCAATTTGGGACACCTCACCCTGGCACTGGGTCTTGTGTTTGTATCCCAGGGGCCACCATTCTTCCACACCCCAGCCCAACCAGTCTTCTCTCTGCTTCTAAATCCACCCTGGGATGTCTGCAGACTGCATTTCTTCATCTCTCCAAAATTCTCACTTCTTGCTGATGAAGAGGAAATTTTCATCGCCGGGTCCAAAGGTGTGAGCTACACAGTCTCAGGGGAGCTAGGCGCAGCCCAGACAGCCCAGGTCTGTTTAGCTGGAGATGCCTGGAGAGGCCCAGGAAGACCTGACCTTGGAGAAGGTGGGGTCAGCATCAGGGCAGGAAGCCCTGGACCCAAGTGATATGAAGACCTCCTGTACCCACAGCCTGAGTCCAGGAGAAATGAGAGCTCGTCTTCACCCCGTTTCCTTGTCTCCTTCCTGCCTCTTTCCCCTCCCTTGAGCCTGGGTCTAACACTGAACCCACGCTGCTCTGGCCGTGGAGTTGGACTGCTGCAACTTCTACTCCCCTGGGGCCTCAGATCATCAGAGGTAGCCCTGAGCTTGCATTATAGGTGAATGCAGTGAGGCTCAGAAGGGCTAAATTAGGTGCNTGAGCCTGGGTCTAACACTGAACCCACGCTGCTCTGGCCGCGGAGTTGGACTGCTGCAACTTCTACTTCCCTGGGGCCTCAGAGCATCAGAGGTAGCCCTGAGCTTGCATTATAGGTGAATGCAGTGAGGCTCAGAAGGGCTAAATTAGGTGCCCAGAAACACGGCAGAGTGCAGAGCAGTTCAACTCCCAGGCCCCTCATGCCCTCCACTCCCTCATATGCTCCCCACCCCCTCACACCCCCAACCTTAGAGAATGTGGACAGAATAAAGGGGGAAGTGGGTAGGTGCTCTGTGCCTTTGTTGTAATGACTTGTTCACAGAACTGGAGGCAGAAATTTGTCTTTAGCAGCTTTTAAATGCTATATTGAGGCCAAGCCATGTGGCTTATGGGATCTTAGTTCCCCCATCAGAGATTGAACCTGGGCCCTCAGCAGTGAAAGCATGGAGTCCTAACTACTGGACCACCAGGAAATTCCCTAAATTGACTTTTTAAAAATGTTTGCTGTAGGGGCTTCCCTGGAAGTGGTTAAGACTCCATGATTCTAATGCAAGGGGAATGGGTTCCATCCCTGGTCAGGGAATTTAAGATCCCACATGCTGTGCAGAGTGGCCAAAAAAAAAAATAAAGTAATGATAAAGGGCTTCCGTGGTGGTCCAGTGATTAAGAATCCATCTTGCAATGCAAGTGATACCAGTTCAATCCCTGATCTAGGAAGATCCCACATGCCACGGAACTAAGCCAGTGCGCCACACTATTGAACCTTCGCACGCTAGAGCCTGTGCTCCACGAGAGAGTAGCCCCTGATCACCACAACTAGAGAAAGCCCAAGAGCAACAATGAAGGCCCAGCACGGCCAAAATATTAAATAATAAATCTTAAAAAAGAAAAAAAAGAGAAGCAACTATACTCCAATCAAAAATTAAATTTTAAAAAAGACAACTGTATGCCAATAAAAATTATTTTTTACATATATTTTAAAAAGAAACAGATAGCCTCAACAATTAAAAACCTAAGCCTTGGTGTAAAATGTCCAAACAAGACAGAAGTATATAAACTAGAATAAGAATGAAAGTCCAATCCTCCCCTAATTCACACCTCACTGGTATTAATAATACCTTGATGTAAATCCTTCCAAGCTTTTTCAACTACTAATATAAATTGAGCATTCCATGCTAGAACTTGCTCTGTTCTCATCCGGCAGTTTTGTCTCCTTCTTATAAAGTTTCCTGGCATCCCAGAGAGGGTTAGCCCTGCCCTCTTGGATGGACAGGAGGCTTCCTGGTTTTACCTTTACAGTACACAACCATGGTTCGCTGCGGGGACATCTCCAGGGAATAACTTTCTAAAAGTGGGACTGTGAGAGCNTTCTCCTTCTTGTAAAGTTTCCTGACATCCCAGAGAGGGTTAGCCCTGCCCTCTTGGATGGACAGGAGGCTTCTTGGTTTTCCTTTACAGTACACTGGTTCACTGTGGGGACAGCTCCAGGAAATAACTTTCTAAAGTGGGACTGTGAGAGCAAAGGAAAGCATGCTTCTGCTACTCTCTCTACCATCTTGTGATGGCACAGGGCTGGCAGGCTCAGGGCACAGGGTCAGCCCCCTGGGGTTCCCGCTTCGCCACTTGCTCCCCAGCTCCCTGGCCTGCCCCTCATCCCCAGTCAGGAACCAGCCCAGTCTAAAGCTTCGGCCCTTGTGCACAGACCCTGGGGTCCTTCAGGCACACCTCAAAGTGAAAAAAGTGAAAGTATTAGTCACTCAGTCATGTCCAACTCTTTGGGAGCCCATGGACTGTAGCCCACCAGGTTCTTCTGTCCATGGGACTCTCCTGGCAAGAATACTCGAGTGGGTAGCCATTCCCTTCTCCAGAGGATCTTCCCAACCCAGGGACCACATCCAGCTCTCCCACTTTGCAGGCAGATTCTTTACCATCTGAGCCACCAGGGAAACTTCCTCCTAGATTCTTTATTTGCCATCAAACACCTCCACCACCCCCTGGCCATCAGAACTGACAATCCTCTGTGGGGGACCACCAGGCACTTGCAAAGGCTTCCTTTTACAGGCTAGTGGCCCTGCTTCCTAGTTTTGGTTATGTAGTTCCTTTTCCCTCCTTTTAAGGCAGAGACAAAGATAAACAGTTTGTCTCCAAATGCAGATGAAGCCCTCCCCACTGCCACAGGGCTCTGCTGGGAGTGTGTCTGCTTATTGTCTTAATATGCAGTCCGGAATCCCATCAGGTGGCTTCAAGTGACCCGTGTGGGCCAGTCACACCGCAGGGTTTCATGGAGCCCCTGTGCCCATTCGCCTCTGGGCCAGGCACTGGGGGTGAGAAAAGAGAAACAGAGGACGTCAACCTGCGTCCACTTTCTCCCCAGGACTCTGTGCTCCCAAGAACCTACCACAACTCAACTTGAAAGAGTTCTGCCTCCCTCCTACCCGCTCCCCAATAAAATTGAATGCAGGTGATTCTTCTTCCTCAGGANCCAGGCACTGGGGGTGAGAAAAGAGAAACAGAGGACGTCAACCTGCGTCCACTTTCTCCCCAGGACTCTGTGCTCCCAAGAACCTACCACAACTCAACTTGAAAGAGTTCTGCCTCCCTCCTACCCGCTCCCCAATAAAATTGAATGCAGGTGATTCTTCTTCCTCAGGACAACTATTCCATGAGAGTTAGCAAGCAGCCTCCTTGGTGGTGTTGGGGAACGGAGGTGGGCTGTTCAGACCAGTCCACAGGACCTTCTGGGGTCCCTTGAGCCACACGCTGTGTGTCCCTGTTTACTTCCAGAAACCAGATGGGAAAATGTCCCTGCCCTTAGGTTAAATTCACAATCTGACCACTAGACAGAAGCAGAAACAATCACAAACAATGAGATGGATGCAAGAGGAGGCTTGGGTAGANACCTTCTGGGGTCCCTTGAGCCACACGCTGTTTCCCTGTTTACTCCCGGAAACCAGATGGGAAAATGTCCCTGCCCTTAGGTTAGATTCACAGTCTGACCACTAGACAGAAGCAGAAACAATCACAAACAATGAGATGGATGCAAGAGGAGGCTTGGGTAGAGGGAGTGAGGTTGGTGAGGTTAAATGGTGGAGAATATTTACTGTAAGTGAGATGTTATGGGGAGAACGTGACCTCTGTCCATCCATCTTTCTTTGTTCACTTATACATTTTTACTCAAGGTTATATGTTCTCTGCCTGTTCCTCTTGCTCTTGAAATCCCATTATTGCCTCAAGGAAACATTTTCATATTAGACAACGGAAAGAGAGTAACGTTTCCAGCCTGAAGGCGAAACCCCCATGACTCTGGCTGACGTTACCAGTCTGTGTGGGTCCTGTCCTCTCCACAGCTTAACACTTCATCTACGTTTCTAGAGTTTTCCCCTTCATTCAGGGACTGTGTTGGGAATGTGGACCTTGGGAGGAAGCAGGTGTTTATAAACACCCTAGGTACCAAATCTTTTTTGGACGAAAGAACACCCAGTCCTAGTGAAACTGTGGTGAATATTGCCTGTTGTTATTATTATTATCACCGAATAAGCCAAAACATTCTGAAATACCATGTGATGACTATAAATGATAATATAATTAATTCTAAGCAGCAAAGTGGGAAAAAAANGGAATGGGTTCCATCCCTGGTCAGGGAATTTAAGATCCCACATGCTGTGCAGAGTGGCCAAAAAAAAAAAAAAAAAAAGTAATGATAAAGTGCTTCCATGATGGTCCAGTGATTAAGAATCCACCTTGCAATGCAAGTGATACCAGTTCAATCCCTGATCTAGGAAGATCCCACATGCCATGGAACTAAGCCAGTGTGCCACACTATCGAACATTCGCACACTAGAGCCTGTGCTCCATGAGAGAGTAGCCCCTCATCACCACAACTAGAGAAAGCCCAAGAGCAACAATGAAGGCCCAGCACGGCCAAAATATTAAATAATAAATCTTAAAAAAGAAAAAAAAGAGAAGCAACTATACTCCAATCAAAAATTAACTTTTAAAAAAGACAACTGTATGCCAATAAAAATTATTTTTTACATATATTTTAAAAAGAAACAGATAGCCTCAACAATTAAAAACCTAAGCCTTGGTGTAAAATGTCCAAACAAGACAGAAGTATATAAACTAGAATCAGAATGAAAGTCCAATCCTCCCCTAATTCACACCTCACTGGTATTAATATTACCTTGGTGTAAATCCTTCCAAGCTTTTTCAACTACTAATATAAATTGAGCATTCCATGCTAGAACTTGCTCTGTTCTCATCCGGCAGTTTTGTCTCCTTCTTATAAAGTTTCCTGGCATCCCAGAGAGGGTTAGCCCTGCCCTCTTGGATGGACAGGAGGCTTCCTGGTTTTACCTTTACAGTACACAACCATGGTTCGCTGCGGGGACATCTCCAGGGAATAACTTTCTAAAAGTGGGACTGTGAGAGCAAAGGAAAGCATGCTTCTGCTACTCTCTCTACCATCTTGTGATGGCACAGGGCTGGCAGGCTCAGAGCACAGGGTCAGCTTCCTGGGGTCCCCGCCTCGCCACTTGCTCCCCAGCTCCCTGGCCTGCCCCTCATCCCCAGTCAGGAACCAGCCCAGTCTAAAGCTTCGGCCCTTGTGCACAGACCCTGGGGTCCTTCAGGCACACCTAAAAGTGAAAAAAGTGAAAGTGTTAGTCACTCAGTCATGTCCAACTCTTTGGAAGCCCATGGACTGTAGCCCATCAGGTTCTTCTGTCCTTGGGACTCTCCCGGCAAGAATACTGGGGTGGCTAGCCATTCCCTTCTCCAGAGGATCTTCCCGACCCAGGGACCACATCCAGCTCTCCCACTTTGCAGGCAGATTCTTTACCATCTGAGCCACCAGGGAAACTTCCTCCTAGATTCTTTATTTGCCATCAAACACCTCCACCACCCCCTGGCCATCAGAAGTGACAATCCTCTGTGGGGGACCACCAGGCACTTGCAAAGGCTTCCTTTTACAGGCTAGTGGCCTTGCTTCCTAGTTTTGGTTATGTAGTTCCTTTTCCCTCCTTTTAAGGCAGAGACAAAGATAAACAGTTTGTCTCCAAATGCAGATGAAGCCCTCCCCACTGCCACAGGGCTCTGCTGGGAGTGTGTCTGCTTGTCTTAATATGCAGTCCGGAATCCCATCAGGTGGCTTCAAGTGACCCGTGTGGGCCAGTCACACCGCAGGGTTTCATGGAGCCCCTGTGCCCATTCGCCTCTGGGCTAGGCACTGGGGGTGAGAAAAGAGAAAGAGAGGACGTCAACCTGCGTCCACTTTCTCCCCAGGACTCTGTGCTCCCAAGAACCTACCACAACTCAACTTGAAAGAGTTCTGCCTCCCTCCTAACCGCTCCCCAATAAAATTGAATGCAGGTGATTCTTCTTCCTCAGGATGACTATTCCACAAGAGTTAGCAACCAGCCTCCTCGGTGGTGGTGGGGAACGGAGGCGGGCTGTTGAGACCAGTCCACAGAACCTTCTGGGGTCCCTTGAGCCACACGCTGTTTCCCTGTTTACTCCCGGAAACCAGATGGGAAAATGTCCCTGCCCTTAGGTTAGATTCACAGTCTGACCACTAGACAGAAGCAGAAACAATCACAAACAATGAGATGGATGCAAGAGGAGGCTTGGGTAGAGGGAGTGAGGTTGGTGAGGTTAAATGGTGGAGAATATTTACTGTAAGTGAGATGTTATGGGGAGAACGTGACCTCTGTCCATCCATCTTTCTTTGTTCACTTATACATTTTTACTCAAGGTTATATGTTCTCTGCCTGTTCCTCTTGCTCTTGAAATCCCATTATTGCCTCAAGGAAACATTTTCATATTAGACAACGGAAAGAGAGTAACGTTTCCAGCCTGAAGGCGAAACCCCCATGACTCTGGCTGACGTTACCAGTCTGTGTGGGTCCTGTCCTCTCCACAGCTTAACACTTCATCTACGTTTCTAGAGTTTTCCCCTTCATTCAGGGACTGTGTTGGGAATGTGGACCTTGGGAGGAAGCAGGTGTTTATAAACACCCTAGGTACCAAATCTTTTTTGGACGAAAGAACACCCAGTCCTAGTGAAACTGTGGTGAATATTGCCTGTTGTTATTATTATTATCACCGAATAAGCCAAAACATTCTGAAATACCATGTGATGACTATAAATGATAATATAATTAATTCTAAGCAGCAAAGTGGGAAAAAAAGGTTAACGATGTCATCGGCTCCTCTCCATTCTCCCTGCCTCTTGCCTTGGCCTCTCTGGCACTTCTTCTTCTGCTGTCACATAGCTGATAAGCAGAACTAGCATTATAACTGCACTGCTGGACTTTTACTACTTCACGTTCCCTAGAATGCCCAGAAGCTGCTTCACACTTCTACACATTTGCCACCCCTCTCACTCGACCTGGTCAATGCTGACTCATGCTTCACACTTAGCATTGCCTCTAGAACCTTCTTTAAAATGTCCGATTCTTCCTGAACCAAACAATCGGATTGAGAGATGAACAGGCTATTGGCCCTGCCTCCCCTCCTGGTCAAGGTCTCCAGCCATGCCCACAGATACAGTCTCTGGCTTATATGGTTTCACGTAGGAGTTTTTGATGTTATGACGAGGTGAAAGCAATACAAATTCAGTAGAAACCATACTTGGAATTTTTACCTTTCCCAGGCTAGCCATATGTCTGATACTCTCTTGTGATGTTGGGCAGGGCAGCCACAACCCTGGTTAGCCACAGGAACACAAAGATAAACAACAGATACACTTAGAACTCTTCTGGACCCGGACGAGCAGTTCACTTTCAGTATCGTTCTCAATAAATTACATGAGGTATTCAATACTTTATTATAAAACAGGCTGTGTGTTAGCTGATTTTGCCCAATTGTAGGCTAATATGTTTACAATATGTTTAAGGAGCACTACTGTGGTGGCTCAGACAGTAAAGAATCTGCCTGCAATGCAAGAGACCTGGGTTCAAGCCCTGGGTCAGAAAGATCCCTTGGAGAAAGGTATGGTGACCCACTGCAGTATTCTTACCTGGAGAATCCCATGGACAGAGGACTGTGGTGGCCTATAGTCCATGGGGTCACAAAGAGTCAGACATGACTGAGCGACTAACACTTTCACTTGTCTTTCAAGGTGCACTAGGATCAGCCATGGTATTGACAGATTAGGGTCATTAAATGTATTTTGTACTTAGGGTATTTTCAATTTATGATATCGTGAGGCAACTTCACTGTAAGTCAAGGAAAGTCTGTACCATCAAAGACTCTCCAACCCCTTGATATCTCCCTTCCATCCTTCAGCCACTGAAAGACTGCTGAATCGAGTCTGTTCTGTCTACAAGCAGGCACTTCTGCTTCCTAAGAGCCTGGAGAGATGTGCATTGCAGAAGAAGGCCAAAGAGTGTGCTCTGAACTGGGAGAGGCAGCCACATAGAGAGGCCATGGGAAGGACAGGATAGAACCACCTCTGTCCTCAGGTGGTTTCCCAGCATCCTCCCTGATTTCCCAGCATCCTTTCTGATCTCCCAGGATCCTCTGTGGTTTCCCAGAATCCTCCCTGGTTTCTAGCACTCTCCCCCAAAGCCCCACCATTTTTAGGGTTCCATTTGCTGTGAGGACCGCTGGGCCATGGTTCCAACAAAGAGAGTGAAAGGAAACAGCTCCTCACTTTACTGTTTAGGCTTTGCTGACAACTTCACCTTGTCTTGACTGAGTTGATTGTTTTCAGTCAGATTAAGGGGGTTGAACCAAATCAATGGTTTTTCAACTGGGAACATACTTCTGCGTGGCCTGTGTTGACTGAAAAAAGGTGCACAAGCTAAAAGCTGACATCTGCGTATGCTAAGTCACTTTAGTCATGTCTGTCTCTGCAACCTTATGGACTGTAGCCCACCAAACTCCTCTGTGCATGGGATTCTTAGGCAAGAACACTGGAGTGGGTTGCCCTGCCCTCCTCTTCCCAACCCAGGGCTCAAACCCACATCTCCTGTGGCTCCTGCATTGCAGGCAGATTCTTTACCAATGAGCCACTGGGGAAGCCTCCTAAAAGCTGACAATTCTGTCTTATTTGGTGGACATTCAAGCCCAGGAGACAGAACCCTCAGATGGTGCTGAGGGAACGTTCTGAAGAGGTAAATAAGCAGCCAGAATATATAGGAGCTTTTGCAGCAAAAACAAGGTACCAGCACTTTTTTTTTTTAAATCACCTTTTTCTTTTTTTTCCCTGCATGGGGTCTTTTTGATGTGGTGCCCAGGCTCTTCACTGCTATGCACAGGCTTTTCTCCAGTTGCAGCCAGTAGGGACTACTTTTCCTTGTGGTGTGCGGGCCTCTCGGTGCAGTGTTTCTCTTGTTATGGAGCATGGGCTCTAGGTGCCCAGGCTTCACTAGTCCTGGTGAATGGGCATAGTTGCCCCACAGCATGTAGAATCTTCCCAGACCAGGANCTTCACTGCTATGCACAGGCTTTTCTCCAGTTGCAGCCAGTAGGGACTACTTTTCCTTGTGGTGTGCGGGCCTCTCGGTGCAGTGTTTCTCTTGTTATGGAGCATGGGCTCTAGGTGCCCAGGCTTCACTAGTCCTGGTGAATGGGCATAGTTGCCCCACAGCATGTAGAATCTTCCCAGACCAGGAACCAAATCTGTGTTTCCTGGTAGGTGGACTCTTAACCACTGGACCACCAGGGAAACCCCAGTATTCTTGCCTGGAGAATCTCACGAATGGAGCAGACTGGTAGGCTACAGTCCATGGGGTCTCAAAGAGTCAGACACAACTGAGCGACTTCACTTCACTTCAAAGAAGACTCAAGTTAAGGAATTTAGCACTTTCCTGTATACGAGAAGATGCAGGAGCCGCAGAACTCATTCCTTTGCTAGCACCGTAGCTCTCTGGGCCCAGGATCCAGTGCTTTCTCTTCCTGCGTCTCCTCAAGCTGCACCACTGGGGGTGACGGCAGCAGCTGATGGCTGGGTTGCCAGGCATCTATCCTGAGTTTCTATCCTGTTCTATGGGTTTCCATCCTGAGTTTCCTCTGGGGTCACTGTCCGGTTGGCTGTCATGTGATGGCTTGGTGGCTACAGTGAAGGGCCTAAGCTACTCCATCTTGTAAAAGAATTCCATCCTGCAAGTTTCCGGGCAAAAGAACTTTGNTTCCCCTCCCCTAGAGCCTGGCCCCACTCACCCACTCCCTGTCTTTGGATTTGCCTGTTCTGGACGTTTATTATAAATGCAATCATATAGTTTGTGATTATTCTGGGCTGTATGTTGGTGTCTCCCTCAAAATGCACATGTTGAAACCTAACCCCCAAGGTGATGGTGTGAGGAGCGGGGCCCTTGAGGAGGTGATGAGGTCATGAGAGTGGAGACCCCCAAATGGGATTAATGCTCTTATGATGAAGGGCCTAAGCTACTCCATCTTGTAAAAGAATTCCATCCTGCAAAGTTTCAGGCAAAAGAACTTTGGATGTTACCCAACCTGAGCCCACTGCCCATAGCCAATCAGCCCTCAGATTACCTAACCTAGCCCCACTGTACACGAGCCAGTCGGCCCTTAGGCTAAACCTTCTGATTTTACATCCAGGAGCTTGTGATTTACCTTGGAAGTAAAAAACCAATCAAGAATCTACACACAAATCCTATGGATGGAAGTAACCCACCAGTTATCTGTCAACTTGAACAGCCCCTTAAGTAACCAATCAGTTGTCCTCCTGCCTGAACACCCCTTTTGTACCCTTTTACCTGAATAATTCCCTGTAAAAGTAGTGTAACCCAAAACTCGGGGCTCCCTCCCTATAGCCACTGTGTTGGTGCCCGTGGGAGCCCTAGCTCGAGCTAGCAATAAACCCCTTTATGCTTTTGCATCACCATGGATGTCTTATTTCTCTCAGTTTTGGAGACTCGGACCTTGGGCATAACAATGGAAGAGACCCCCAAGAGGCCTCCTCAGCCCTTCCTCCATGTGAGGACGAGGTGAAGACCCTGACCCCTACCAAGAACAGAGCTTCACCAGGACCTGACCATCCTGACGCCCTGATCTCAGACATCTGGGCTCCAGAGCTGTAGGAAATGCGTTCCTGTTGCTGAGCCCCCAGCCTTCTGTTTTGCTATGGCGGCCCAGGCAGACCAAGACAGTGTGTCCTTCTGGGCCTGCTTCTCTCACTGAGCATTGTGTGTTCAGGTTCAACCACACTGTAGCCCATGTCAGAGCCTCACTCCTTTTCATGGCTGCGTCATATGAAGCTGTGTGGATGGACATTCTGTTTACCCCCTCTTCCATCCATCCACCCATCCACACATCCATCCGCCCTTCATCCATCCATCATCCATTCATCCATCCATCCATTCATCCACCCACCGATCAATCTGTTAGGGGGAGCACACGGATTGAAGCCGCCCACCCTGGCCAGGCACCATAGTAACCATTTGCATGAGTTGTTTTATGACAGGAGATCCTGATAAGGAATACAGAACTAATAAGCCACCATCAACCAGAAGGGTTTGGGAAAGGTTGAAAGGAGACACCACGTGTCTGTCCACTTTCCAGAATCCCTCTCGCTAGCATCCATCTTGACTGAGCAATGTGTGCACCACCAGGAAAGACTCTGAATTAAAATGATTGGCAAAAGACCACCCAGAAACTAATCCCATCACCATAAAACCTGAGACTGCGAGCCACGTGACAGAGCAATTCTCCTGGGTTCCTTTATCCTACTGCTCTCCACCTGGGTGCCTTTTCCCAATAAAATCTCTTGCTGTGTCAACACGTGTGTCTCCTCTGACAATTCTTTTCCAAGTGTTAGACAAGAGCCCAGTTTCGGGCCCTGGAAGGAGTCCCCTTTCCTGCAACAAATCCATCCAGCCATCATCCATCCATCCATCTGAGAGGGTAACAGGCAGGCAGGAAGGCCAGGGGTCCCCAGGGCTTTTTTTTCTCTCTCTTACAGATGGGAACTAACAATTTCAGCCTCACTTCTTTGAACTGTATCCTGAAAAACTGGGATAGATTTGATCCCCAGAGCTTAAAGAAGACCCACACTTATTTCCATATAAGAAGCAGTAGCCACTGAAACCTGAGGTTAAGGAAGGGTTAAAACCTATCATTGAGAATTTAAAGGAGCAGAGGCTATTAATTCCCTGTAACAGTCCATGCAACACTCCTACTTTGGGTATAAAGAAATCAAATAGTAAATGGAGACTAGTTCAAGATTTATGAAAAATAAATGAGACTGTAGTTCCTTTACACCCTGTGGTGCCTAATCCTTATACTCTATTGTCTGAAATTACTGAACGAGACAAATATTTCTCAGTAATTGATTTAAAAGATGCCTTCCATTCAGTGCCTTTGGCGGAGGAAAGTCAATTTCTATTTGCCTTTGAAGACCCTATGCAGCCAGCTTTTCAGTTAACCTGAACATTTTTGCCCCAGGGATTTCATGACAGCCCTCGCCTATTTGGGTAAAGTTTGTCACAAAATCTACAAAACTTGAATAGCTCCGAAGCAGTGGTGCTACAATACGCAGATGATATTCTGCTCTGTGCTGAGACAGAGGAAGCTCGTTCGCCAGCCTCAGCAGCGGGCTGCGGTTACAAGGCATCAAGGGAAAAGGCTCAGCTTTGTCAACAATCTGTTAGATATCTGGGCCTAATCATATCAGAAGGGACTAGGACCATAGGCCCTGAAAGAATTAAGCCTATATTAAAGCATTCCCTTCCTATGACTTTAAGACAATTGAGAGGATTTTGGGGACTCACAGGCTACTGACGCATTTGGATTCTGGGTTATGGGGAACTTGCCCTGCCTTTATATAAACTTATAACTGAGACTCAGCAGGCCCAAACCGACAAACTGGTTTGGTCTCCAGATATTCAAAAGGCTTTTAAGCCTCTTCAGATTGCTCTCCTGCAAGATCCTGCTTTGAGCTTGCCCACAGGGTCAGAATTTAATTTGTTTGTCACTGAAAGAAAAAGTATAGCCTTGAGAGTTTTGACACAACCCCAAGGGCCTCACCAACAACCTATTGCTTATCTAAGCAGAGAATTAGATGTAATTTCATGTGGGTGGCCCCACTGCCTAAGAGTAATTGGGGGAACGGCTTTATTAGCACCTGAAGCCCTCAAAATAATTAATGGATGAAATCTTAATGTACTGACTTCTCATGATGTGAGTGGACTCTTAAACTCTAAGGTTAATACTTGGATGACAGTCGGCTTCTTAAATATCAGTCATTGTTGTTAGAAGGACCAATAACTAAGCTTAAAGTTTGTGGAAATTTAAATCCTGCTGCTTTCCTTCCTGAGAAGGAAAATGAAACACCTGATCACAATTGTTCCCAATTTCTAACTTTAAACTATGCAGCTCAGGAAGATCTAATGGATACCCCATTAGACGATCCTGACATAGAAATATTTACAGATGGCAATTCTTTAGTTCAGGATAGGAAGCATGAAGTAGGTTACTCCGCGGTGATGGCTGAACAGGTTTTAGAAGCAAAATCTCTCCCCCAGGGAACCAGTGCTCAGTCAGCTGATTGTGGCTCTGACCTGAGCTCTAGAGCTAAGCAAAGGGCAGCAAGTAAGTATCTACACGGATTCTAAGGATGCTTATTTGACTTTACATGCTCATGCTGCAATATGGAAAGGAAGACAGCTTAGAACAGCAATGGGAGAACCTACTAAGCATTTCAGAGAGATCGAGAGGCTTTTAACTGAATATATAACTTTTATATATTGTCCTAAAGAAGTAGCTGTTATGCATTGCAAAGGGCACAGCGGGGATGGGAGTAAAGTAGCTGAAGGTAATCAGGTGGCTGACTGTCAAGCCAGAAAAGCAGCTCTTTACGAAACCCCTTCACTGCAGACGCCTTTGATCTGGACAGGTCCTATGGAACGGGAAAAAACACAATATACTGAGGACAAATTAGAAAGATATGAGAAAAGAGGAGCAAAGATNATCCCAGTCATATCTTCCCTACCTTCCTTTGGTCACTCAGCCTAAAGCATTACCATCTTGCCATTACCTCTTCCTGACAGAAAGATGGGAAATGTAAATTTGTTTCTAGTTACATTCCCCAATCTTGTTTTCACCATGAACTATGGTTTTCATGAGATGGCAAGCAATTCTGGCTTTCTCTGAAAATTTATTGTCCCAAAATGCTATTTTTACTTAATTGGATACGCTGATTGGAAAAGTAAATAATTTAGTGGTGTGAAGGGTAACGGTACCTTATTACTTGATAAAGCAGAGGTTTTAATGAAGCAAAATGAAAACAAAACAAAACTCACAAGAGTTAAAGATAAGCCTGTTAGCACCGCTGTATGTTAGCTGCTCAGTCATGTCTGACTCTTTGCAACCCCATGGATTGTTAGCCTGCCAGGCTCCTTTATCCAAGGAATTCTCCAGGCAAAGTTACAGAGTGGGCAGCCATTCCCTTTTCCAGGGATCTTCCCGACCCAGTGATCAAACGTGGGTCCACACCATTGCAGGTAGATTCTTTACTGTCTGAGCCACCAGGGAAGCCCATTAGTTCCCCTAAAAGATCATAATTTTCTATTGCTCAGTAATTAAAGTAAGCATTACTACAATGTTTCTCCAAAGAACAAACCAAGTAAAACTGGCTGCATTCATGAAGCATTAGTTCTCAAGTAGTGCCCTATTAAAGGGAGTGAAAAGGTTGGCTTAAAACTCAACATCCAGAAAACTAAGACCATGGCATCTGGTCCCATCACTTAATGGCAAATAGATGGGGAAGCAATTGAAACAATGAGAAAAGACTATTTTGGGGGGCTCCAAAATCACTGCAGATGGTGACTGCAGCCATGAAATTAAAAGATGCTTGCTCCTTGGAAGAAAAGCTCTGACCAACCTAGACAGCATATTAAAAAGCAAGAGACATTACTTTACCAACAAAGGTCCATCTAGTCAAAGCTATGGTTTTTCCAGTAGTCATGTATGGATGTGACAGCTGGACTATAAAGCTGAGAGCCAAAGAACTGATGTTTTTGAACTGTGATGTTGGAGAAGACTCTTGAGTCCCTTGGACTACAAGGAGATCCAGCCAGTCCATCCTAAAAGAGATCAGTCCTGAGTGTTCATTGGAAAAACTGATGCTGAAGCTAAA
This sequence comes from Neotragus moschatus, assembly GCA_006410615.1. Taxonomy (NCBI): domain Eukaryota; kingdom Metazoa; phylum Chordata; class Mammalia; order Artiodactyla; family Bovidae; genus Neotragus; species Neotragus moschatus. Next base: position 2,058,630 of record SJYA01002505.1, on the reverse strand, counting down.
ACTCCATTACTTTGGCCACCTGATGCAAAGAGTTGACTCGCTGGAAAAGACCCTGATGTTGGGAAAGATTGAAGGCAGGAGGACAAGGTGATGACAGAGGATGAGATGGTTGGATGGCATCACCGACTCAATGGACAGGAGTTTGAGTAGGCTCTGGGAGTCGCTGATGGACAAGGAAGCCTGGCGTGCTGCAGTCCGTGGGGTCGCAAAGAGCTGGACACAACTGAGCAACTGCACTGAGTGCCCTACAGTTCTGCAATTTCTTCATTACTCTTGTTAAATTTGCTTGTGGTTGGTGCTTCCAACGTATTTAAGAAACATCTGTGATAGTTTTTTAAGTCTTTAATTAGAAAACTCAACAAAAATATATATTTTACATAATGCATACATTCTTAATATCTGCAGGTAAGATAAATAACAGAAGGCAAAAGCAGATATACTGTATTGCTTCTCTTTGGCAAGTCACCAGTATTATTATTCTGTCACCTCTGCAGAAACATAGGATATGTGTATAAAATAAAACAAAACAAAACAAATCCCCACCAGTTTTAAGTGTCCCTTAGTACAAACAAACAATTCAGCAATAATACAGTAGATGGATTTTTCAAATTGACTAAAATTTATAGTATCCCAGGGTTACTTATATCACAGGGGTTAAAGTAGCAAGCTGCTTTCCAAAATTAAGGCCCGCAGCAACAGTTAGGGGAAAAAAAAATAAGACACGCCTTTTTCCTGGTTATATCCTATTTTTAATTTAATAATGTCACACTCAAACTCTACCTCTCAGATGCCACTCCTAACAAAAACAAAATCCTTCCCTAAACAGTTGTTTTACTTGCAAGTCAGTTGTCTGACCACCCCCCAACCAAATATACATTTTGTATGGCGCAGTTCAGCTTTCTTTAGTATTTACCAGCTAACTCAGTGTTACAGAATAAAAAGTTACTTCCACTTTATAGCAAAGATATATATTGCGGCTCTACTGAAGCAACATATACATGCTGAAACTAAGAATGAGAAAAGCAAAAGGGTCCATTCAACACATAGCAGCTTATATATAAATATATACATGTACGTATATGTTTTCACAGTTAAATTTTAGAAAAAAAATTTACATTTGATATGTTCAGAAATATTTCTAAGGTCTATAAATAATATTTTAAAAGCTCAGCTGATCAAAATGCAATACAAGAATGTATCAAATTAAATAAATCTCCTAAACCTTGAAGTCAGTAAAGCTTGAGGTTTGTGTAAAGTGTTTTCAGTCCCTAATACTAGGGAAGGCAGCGTCCTCTAAAGACGGTAGGAGAGAAACTCTAAAACTTTGGAAGGAACCGGCAGCTCCTGGACTTCTTGGGTGGGCATCACTCTCCGGATTGACATGCGACATAAATGTTGAAGGCTAGGGACTTGCCTTGGAGTTGCCCAAAAATACACACTTCCATCATGTGTCCTAAACAGAAACAAACAAAAATCACAGGCTCAGTCACACAAATCCACATATTTCATCATCTCACAGTTCAAACAGTTACCATTAAGGCTGTGAGTTGGAGCCACAAATTGCACATTAAAACCTGATTAAGGAGACCTGCAATAGTTTTATAAAGAGCCCTTATGGAATTTACTGAGTAACATACAGGCTGCTTTGACTAAAGCCAACTTAAATTGCCTCTTAAGAGAAAAATCACTCACCCAGCAGCTAAAACACTGCCATCAGTAGAAAAGGCACAGCAAAGACCATTGCTCAAAGGTGCAACCTGCACAGGATAATCCTCATCAATTCTCCAGAACCTCACCATTCTAGAAAGGAAATAAAATTGTCCAATAATTATCTAGTTGGAAATTTAAGGTAAAAGCAACTTTTAAAATTCAGAAAGAAATGCCACTCTGTGCTAAGTCAGAACCTACCTAAACAAAAAGGAAAACAATGATTATTGGCAAATAACTCTCCCCATGTTTCTTAACATTCTAGAAAGATCACAATGAGTCACTTTCTAAATCGATGTTCCCAAACTGCTTAGTGCCATATCCAGACACACTGACAAAAGTGGGGGAAAATGGAATGGCTGCATCTAGTTTCTGATTCTTACCAAAAGCAGCACATTTCAGACACGTGACATTTCATCCTTACAGTTTCAATTTCAGCGGGTACTACTGACTGTTTTTACCATTTATTTCACTTTTACAATGTCCTTGTTTCAACCTTTATAAGATATTACTTAAAAAAAGAAAAAGAAACCTGTCAGCTGAGCTGAAAAGCTAATTAAAAACGTACTTAGTTTGCCTGAACTAGTTAATAAAGAACACAGGAAAAGGCACTCACTATCTTCAGTTTACACAACTACTACTCAGGCCAACATTCTTTAGGACACACCAATCTTCTCCCAAAGTGTTGTCTAGACAAAAAGTCATTAAAACTCAAACTGCAGAAAGACTGTTTCATCCTTAAGAATATTTTTCATTAAGGAGAAGCATGAAAGGAAATCTTTAAAAGACAATAATAAATATGTCAAGCTGTAATTCACACACTTACTTATCATCAGCAAGGCTTGCAACGTGCAGTCCATCATGACTAAATGATACAGATCGTACCCATCGGTCATTTGCTCCTCCAGCAAATATTGGAGTGGGTGGGGGAAACAGGTGCCTGAAGTAAAAGAAGTTTTTAGGGCAAGTGAGAGTCACCTCAAGAAACAAAACTACCTTGTACACCAGTCTTTGAATAGTTCAGAGTGGCCTCCATGAACACAACTGAGAAGATGGAGCAGAGTTGATCTACCCACTTTAAACAAAGTAATTAAATCTAATTACTAATCTCCTTTTTAGAGTGGTTTAAGACTCTTAGGACTAAGTTTATGGTTCCCCAACACAAAACTCTAAATATAATTACCACTTCTACAGAGTCATGTCCTGTTAAGTAACAAGATCTGAATCAAGACAGTCAAGCTTATTGGTAGAATTTAAATGCATTATTAAAGGGCATAAACAATACCCAAATTTCAAATTACAATAGACTGTAAGTTTAGATGTCACATGTTAATGATTCTGAACTCATCTCTGGAACTTCTTAAACTACTCTGACTGTAGAGAAGAATTATAGACTGAAACAATACATGCGGTACCCACCCAAATTCCATCAGAATGGCTCCAGTGTGTGGATCCCAGATATACACTCGAGTATCATAAGATGCCGTAGCCAGCAATGCTCCATCAGGAGAAAAGTCACAAGCTACAACATCATGGTGATGCCCTTCTAGTTTTCGTATCATGGTGTATTTATCCATATTCCAAAGGAAAACCTGCAAGAAAAGGCACATGTTATAGCCTCACTCAGACATGCAGAGGACAAAATTGCACATCTTAAACTAAAACAGCTAAATTTAATTAAGATTATATTAAATTAAACATTATAAATCATGAATAATTAAAAGAATATGCTCAGTGTCATAGTCAGATTAAAATCAGTTTTTAAGTTAATTAAGGTAGACATGCAAATTCTATTTCAAATGTTTCTGTTAAATGTTAATTGAAAAATAAGCCTAAACACAAAAAGGCAATGCAACTTAACCACAAAATTATACTGAAATCCATTTATTCCAAAAACTAATTAACTAAAATATACAAAAATAAATAGGGTTAAGTACTACAAACCCCCTTTTTTTTTTATTTCCAGAAACTACCAAATTTTTTTAAAATATACAGACAGAAAATATAAGGTTAACAAATTGTTACTCCATTGGCATCTCCCTTTGAGATAATCACTTGTTTACAATAGGCTTGGGTCACCAACGTGAGCCTAGGAAGAGAAACAGATACTGCAAGCAAAGAGAATTTTTCACAGCCAAATGAAATTTCTTTGGCAAACAACAAGGATGTTAAACCACATTACAAAATGAAAATGCTAATTTACAAAAATAATACAATTAACATTTCTGTGAATCAAGATTTGCCAATCTTATTTTTTCCCAAACCGACCACAATCATTAGTCATTTTAAGTGTAAAGTATTTAAGTTAATTTAGTACTAGTTCACACATAGTTTTAGACTCTAAAGATCAGTGTAGTTAGACTGTGCAGAATAGCTCTAAACAGGATTCTAATGTTTACTTCAGTCTGTTATATTAAACATCAGCTTAGAGGTTTGTAACAATCCTAATAAGATAAACTCTCCTGCTCTTGGAGTAAAGCAATCCTTTTTGCTACTTTTTTCTGCACAGACACAATATATTATTTCCAAAGAAAATAAATACAAACTTTCAGTTGGATCAAAGACTTAAGGTATCTCTAGTATCACAATGAATTCCAAAAAATAGCACAGAGAAACCATTTGAAAGCCAATTACATTACACTAAATTGGTTTCACATGTTAAGACTCCCAATTCCACCAGACTGGAAGATCAATTACATTGGAGGAGTCAGTTGGTTTCACTGCGGGGGGGAATTATTTTTAATTATTTTTAAAAAGAAAAAAAGAAAGAAAGAAAAGCAGAAAGTGGACATCGACCAGCACCTGTGTACGTACAGTACACCTTGCAGCCGAATGCAAGGTTACTTCATCCTATGGTAAAGGTCGCCCCCAGCCCGGTAGCCAGAGATGCCACTCTTTCTGCCCAGCTAACACCATTGTGCGCCTGTGTGCGAGTGGTGCCAGCATAACCTCAATCACACCAATATTGCTGCCACCACCTGTGACAGGGAAAGCAAGAAGCATATGGAAAACACACAGCCTAAAATAGCAATGTCAACATCTAGCTTTGCTCTTCTTATGATTGTTAAAGAACTGAGAATTTTTCCCTAAACTGTCAACATTTGCAACTATCATTTTAACACACTTCTTGGCTAAATAAAATCCATTTTAACCAGACTCCCACCCCCATTAGTTCAAAGTGTATTGTGATCATCACATTTATTTGGACGTCAACCATTTTCATAAATACCTGAAGCTAGTAGGACCTCTTTAACTATACTAACACAGAGCTAGTAGATAACTGACTAAAGGGGGGTCCATCCATAAGGATAACTCTCTCAAGAGTCACTTTATACTTAATCTGTCTACAGGTATGCTATGTAAGACAGACCATATAAAATTTAGATGAAATTCACTCTAGGACATACATGACTGTGATTTTTATTCTTATTAGATTTTTAAGTTACTTTTTTTCAGTTAAATGTCCAGGACCAGCTGGGACTCAAAACTTTTTAAACAGCAAACTGGACCAAAAAAAAAAAAAAAATAGAACAACAAAGAAGAAAATAATTAGCAAGGGAATGTTTTAACATTTGGACTAGATCTCTTCTACAGCATATATACTTTCCTAGATCTTATAAAAAATAAAACTGCTATACCCCATATTTTACATATATCATCTCTAACTAAAGCAACCCAATTTCTCACTTTATAATATAATCAATAACTATATTTATTTAATTTCCCTCATGCAAATTCTCCCCCATCATGAAATAACACATTTAAGATACTTAAGACACCGAGCACAGACTTAATAGGTTACCAGATTTTCAATGATTTTGCATACATTATTACAATTCAATTCACAATAAATATACAGGAACTTTGACACATACTGCTTTACTGGCTCCCACTGAACACAGCATAGAAGAGTCAGGAGAGAATGCACAGCTATACACCCAGTTCTGATGGCCCCGCAATACTTTCATCATGTTTCCTGAACAAAAAGAAAACATTTGTTAACCCTGGAATCTAATTCAAATGACCAGCATTTCAAAAATGGCAGAATCACAAACTTCTAAGGGGTGGTGACCTATAACACTACCGATCTACAATAGGGGTTGGCAATATACACCCAGTGCTTATTTTCGCACCTAAGTTTTACTGAAGCACAAGCATGCCCATTGTTGCGGCAGCAGAGAAACGTAACTACTGCAGAGATAGTACGGTCTACAAGCCGAGACAGTCACCATCTGGCCCTTTAAGAACAGGTCAGCTGACTCCCTCAGTTTTCTTTTTTTTTACTTTTGGGATCCCATAACAGCTAAGCAATTAGAGAATTGATAAATGTAGAAGAGGTGCCACATGGTTTGGTAATAGTGTACTGTTCTCTTAGGTAATGGTTACTACCCATAACCCGAAACAAGTCTCCAAATCTGAGGGACTTGCTTCCTACTATACTCAATTTAAGCTACACTTGTCTAAACAAGCCTGTCAACTTCCAGCTTGAGGCTGGTGGAGCACCAGTGGATCTTAATATAAGGTTTTAGTTAAAACTTAAAATTCTTTCACTGGAGGTTAAGAAGGGGGAAGAAATGCTCATCTCAGGTCCTCTCAAACAAGGCAGATTCCCCAAAACTTTGTAAAAGCACAATTACCAATGTTTCCAAAAAAGCTAAAACTTGACACTGACATTCCTTTTACTATATTGGAGGGTAAATCTATTTTTATAATTTCCTACTTAACCTATCCAAGTTATGTTTAGTATTTACATATTATAAATTCTGGTATATAAATCATGCTTGAATTTACATTTTACTAATTACTAACGAGTATCTTTCATTACATCAAGATCTTAAATTTTCACTAAGCAAATAGGAAGTTGATAACCTTCCCCAATATAAAGGAAATAAACCAATCAATACAAACCAGTTCCAACAAAACCTTAAAACTGATATAGATTTTGTCCTCAAATAGTTGATACAGATCTGTGTAGTTAGTTTCCGAGTAATATCAGATTGTTTACTTAGAGTAACTGCTGACTCCTATTCCGTCATATTTACAGTTTTGTTTGATCTGCACAGGGAAAAGGGCCAAAGGACTAAGCAGAGAAAAGGAAACTATGATCATGTCACTTTTAACGTCAAGTGTTTGTAATACATCTCAGTAATAATACCCAGAAACTAATTCTTTTCCACAGCCTAGACAGGCAGACATACCATCATCTTTCAGGTCCCACACTCTCAGAGTTTTGTCTCTCGAAGCTGACACCAGGATCAAGCTCCCATCTGGAGCAAAAGTTAAATCTCTGACCACTTCAGTATGATCTACCAAGTTAAGGAGGAGTTTTCCTAAATGCAATGGAAGGTTAGAAAGAGGCAATGTTAATAATTTTNTCTTTCAGGTCCCACACTCTCAGAGTTTTGTCTCTTGAAGCTGACACCAGGATCAAGCTCCCATCTGGAGCAAAAGTTAAATCTCTGACCACTTCAGTATGATCTACCAAGTTAAGGAGGAGTTTTCCTAAATGCAATGGAAGGTTAGAAAGAGGCAATGTTAATAATTTTTACCAGCTTTCATATTTTTAAAAATCAGGTTTCTCACCATTAAAAAAAGAAAGGATAGAAGTATATGAAGACATCCTTTGTAAAATGACTTATTTATTAGTGTGCTTTTACTATTATCTTTAGATTCACTATTTATAATGTCTTAAAATAAATTATCTCAAAGATACCAAAGCCTATATTTATTAGAAAAATTAAAAGGGAATTTCCAAAATGTGAACAAACTCTTGGACCAAGTCAACTTAATATCAAGAAAATCTGCATCATTTAAAATCTTTGTGGGAAAAAAATAAAATCTTTGTGGGACTTCCCTGGTGGCCCAGTGGCTAAGATTCCACACTCCAAATGCAGAGGGCCTGGGTCTGATCCCTGGTCAGGGAACAAGATGTGGCAGGCCACAACTAAGACCCCATGCAGCCAAATAATTAAAAAAAAAAAAACACCCTTGTATAGTAACAGCCTAAATTTTCAAACATAATCTCAATGAAAAAGAGTATTTATTCATCTACTATATGAGTTTCTTCTACGAAAAGTGATGTGCTTACCTTTTAAACTTTTCCCCAGAATCCAATCAAATTTACTGATTCATTATCCCCACTCGCTTGCTGTACTCTAATGTACATACAGTTTTAAAGCTCATTTGAAAAAATCTTTTAAATTTTGGAGTAAAGACTAACAGTCTGAAACTATACATTTTAGGCAGGGAAGAGCACATCTACTTTTTTTTGGGGGGGGGGGGGCTGTTGCACTGCAACCAAGTCCCGTGTTTCGTGAGATCTTAGTTCCCAGACCAGGGATCAAACCATGCCCTCTGCAGGGAAGCACCTGCCAAGCCTTAACTACTGGACTGCCAGTGAATTCCCAGGACATACTTACTTTTAACTGTCCAATCTCAACCTACCTGGTTAAACTTTAGATAAAATGTCACTAAAGCCTTCCAGAGGCTAGATAATGATTGCTGAAAACCAGATTTACCTTGAATGCCTCTAAGCTATTATATATTGAAAAAGTATGTAAGAAAACATCTTGCAATTTGAGTCATAAAGCACATTACTAGTTTACAAGTGATAATTAACTAAATGTTCCTTAGGCATGCCCTTCCTACTATAATATTCTCCCAAGAGTGATCAACCAATATGAACTCTATTTTCCTAAATTAAAACTATAAGCTGCAGGTGCTATTTAGGCCAATAAAGATATATGTATAAAGACAGATTCAGAGGATCAATTCTTGCTTCTCTGTAAGTTAAAATCCTCAAATCATATTCTTCTAGTGTCTACAAGCTATGCTTACATCATAAAATAAGCGAGTTTGCTTTCAGGACTGTGACTTCATACCTGTATATACATCCCATATTTTGATACGTCCATTGTTTAACCCTGTGGCAAGGAGTAGCTGATCTTGACCAAATCTGAATCGATGCCATTCTATATTTACACAGCGACTCTGTTTCTCTGGAACTGACGATCCAAAAGCAAGACTCCAGACTATATCGCCACAGTCTATAATATGTTCACGAGGCTTATTTTTCTGACCACCATCACTGTTTTGTCTTGATAATCTTAAACTACTTGAATTGGTGATATTCTTGGTGCCATGCAAGAGACTGGTAGGAAAAAAAAGCCAGGTTGTCATCTAGTTATTTTATTCTGGACTCCTGTGGATACTAAATAATAAGTGTTTGCTAAAATAACTTCCATATTATTATAGTAATACACTCCAGTTCTCTTGCCTGGAGAATCCAATGGATGGAGGAGCCTGGTGGGCTGCAGTCCATGCGATCGCTAAGAGTCGGACACGACTGAAGCAACTTAGCAGTAGCAGTAGTAGCAGCAGAGTAACAATAGAATTCTTATAGATGGGAAAGGGAAAACCTGCTATTAGCTTTGTGGGCATGACCAAATAAATTCAGACTAAAATCCTCAGTGTCTAAGAAAAAATTCAACAATAAAAAGCAATTTGTAATTTTGTCATTTCAAGTGTGTTTCAATATATCCTTATTGATGTAGAATCCTATATTAATTAGGACTCTTTTCATTAATCCAAAAGTATAAACAAGCAGAAAACAAAAAACTCTGAGAACATATTGTGAAGCTGACACCAGAAAACTGTCTAAATGCTGTAATAATCAGCAGCAATAAAGACATTAATGAATAAAACCATTAAGGTGAACTAGACACAAGAAGAAGGGAAAGACTTTAAATTCAGGGCACACATTTTAGAAACAACACTATGTGCGTGTGCTAGCTATTCAGTCATGTCTGACTCTTTGCGACCCCATGGACTATAGCCTGTCAAACTCCTCTGTCCATGGAATTCTCCAGGCAAGAATACTGGGGTGGGTTGCCATTTCTTTCTCCAGGGGATCTTTTTGACCCAGGGATTGAATTCAGGTCTCCTCCACTGCACACAGATTCTTTACCACTTCCCTGGTGGCTCACACACATTTTAGAAACTACACTATCAAGGCACAATTAATCTGCCTTTTACTATATGGAAAAGAAAAACACCAAACTATCTGAGAAAATATTCTGTTAATATATAATTAAGGCTAGACAATTCTTTCCACAGATTTTCTAACAAATATATTTAGCTTATGATCAAAACATATTCAAAACACTCTTCACAAGAAATAACATAAAACAACAAAATAATTGTATTAGTCCACACAGAAAAAAGTAAATTCTACAGATAGATACGAAATACAAAAAAGAAGAATCTTACAAGTTCTTAAGGCACTGGGACCACGGAACAAGCTTTACTGTGCGATGTCCTTGTGACCAGGCAAAGTACGAACCATCTGGGGCAAAAGCAACAGTCCAAGTTTCACGACCACATTTCTTGTCAAAAAGAGCCGCTGGAGCTAAAAGTTCACCTATAGTACGTGATCTCACTAAAAGACAAAAGAAAAAACACAAGACAATGTGTATAACAACAATGAATTTGAGACTGCATCCATATTACTTTGGCCTTCACTCACTCCACTGACTTTTCCCCCTCTTTTATGCACCAAGTTCTGCATTCTACCCTTTGAAGAGAGACAGGCTCCGTGAAGACGCCCTGACGATAATAAACATCTTTATAAGTTCTGGCAAAGTGACTATCCTCAAATTTCCCAAATCAAGAACTTTTAAAGAAAGTTTCAATTAAGGGGGAGAAAAAAAAAAAAAACCTGGTCAAATAAAAATAATGTAATGATCTCTCAGGGCTAGCAACTACTGAAGTCCTGACTTTCACACAGCCGTATGCTTTTTTGTTCCTTTGATTTGGCTGTGCCAGATCTTAGTTGTAGCATGTGAGATCTCCCATATTTGTTGAGGCACGCGGAATCTAGTTCCCAGATTGAACCTGGGCCCCCTGCATTGGGAGCACANAGTGGGTTGCCACTTCCTTCTCCAATATTGTGAAATGCCACTGGGTTGCCATTTCCTTCTCCAATATTGTGGTATAGTTGGTTTACAATGCTGTGTTTCGGGTGAATGGCAAAGTGATTCAGTTATATAAGAGCAATTGATTCTTAACCAAAGATAAAAAACATACTAATCATCAGCTTCAATACTAGGATATTAGAGCAGGAGGGATCCTTAGAGACCACATGAGCAAGCCCTGTTAGTTCCAGATGAAGATGCTGAGGCTCAGCTTCACCGAAGTCGCACAGTAGGTTACTATCAGAGCCAGGAGTAGAATCTAGGTCTCTGGATTCCCCATGCAGGAGGCCAGTGTTTCCCAAAGCTCAACCATTTGAAAACTATCTTTTCAATTTGTCCAAATCCACTTATCATTTGTGTTAGTATTTACTTAATATTTTTATTTGAATGAAGTTATTTTTAAAATTAAATAATATGTAATGTGTCTTAAAACTTCCATTTACTCTTAAGAAAAAAAATGTGGCTATTATTATAAATGGAAAATCAGTATTCTTTGCTATATCAGAAGATAAATATAAACATTAAAACTTTGGCTATATTTCTAAATTCTGCCTAATTTCTCCTCTTGCTGAAGGTAGGCCCTGAGGTTTACTCTTTTTTTAAAGAGAGAAACAGCAAGTGTTAGAGACCCCAAATGAAACTTACTTCTTGATGTAATTAAAGGCAATTGAAAGGAAATCGCTTTCTTGCTGCATATTTTTTGTCACTTACGTGGCAGCTGAACAATGTTTTGTATGCCACCAGCAACTCATACTCCACATTCTGGGCAACACTGCCCTGACCTTTATAATAGCATGTATTGAAAATACATTATGACCCTGTGCTTTCATTCTTGGGTTACACTGTATTTTATAAACATTGATTGGCTCTTATCTAGCCTGTGCCTTAAGGGCATAGGTAGTTTTTTTCGCCATCCACAAGAGGAATGAACCAAATTCCAGAGAGGTTTGGAGAATTATCCCTGCACAGTGATAAGCTTGAGGGAGCCTGGGGCAAATAAGCTAGGCTTAAATTCCTGATTTAAGGAATTTAATTTCGATGATTCTGCTGGATCATTGAAAAAGCAAGAGAGTTCCAGAGAAACATCTATTTCTGCTTTATTGACTATGCCAAAGCTTTTGACTGTGTGGATCACAATAAACTGGAAAATTCTGAAAGAGATGGGAATACCAGACCACCTGACCTGCCTCTTGAGAAAACTATATGCAGGTCAGGAAGCAACAGTTAGAACTGGACATGGAACAACAGACTGGTTCCAAATAGGAAAAGAAGTAGGTCAAGGCTGTATATTGTCACCTTGCTTATTTAACTTCTATGCAGAGTACATCATGAGAAACACTGGGCTGGAAGAAGCACAAGCTGGAATCAAGATTGCTGGGAGAAATATCAATAACCTCAGATATGCAGATGACACCAGCCTTATGGCAGAAAGTGAAGAGGAACTAAAAAGCCTCTTGATGAAAGTGCAAGTGGAGAGTGGAAATTTTGGCTTAAAGCTCAACATTCAGAAAATGAAGATCATGGCATCTGGTCCCATCACTTCATGGGAAATAGATGGGGAAACAGTGGAAACAGTGTCAGACTTTATTTTGGGGGGCTCCAAAATCACTGCAGATGGTGACTGCAGCCATGAAATTAAAAGACGGTTACTCCTTGGAAGAAACCTTATGACCAACTTAGACAGCATATTAAAAAGCAGAGATATTACTGTGCCAACAAAGGTCTGTCTGGTCAAAGCTATAGTTTTTCCAGTAGTCATNAGGAGAGTGAAAAAGTTGGCTTAAAGCTCAACATTCAGAAAACGAAGATCATGGCATCTGGTCCCATCACTTCATGGGAAATAGATGGGGAAACAGTGGAAACAGTGTCAGACTTTATTTTGGGGGGCTCCAAAATCACTGCAGATGGTGACTGCAGCCATGAAATTAAAAGACGGTTACTCCTTGGAAGAAACCTTATGACCAACTTAGACAGCATATTAAAAAGCAGAGATATTACTGTGCCAACAAAGGTCTGTCTGGTCAAAGCTATAGTTTTTCCAGTAGTCATGTACAGATGTGAGAGCTGGACTGTGAAGAAAGCTGAGCACTGAAGAATTGATGCTTTTGAACTGTGATGTTGGAGAAGACTCTTGAGAGTCCCTTGGACTGCGAGAAGATCCAGTCCATCCTAAAGGAGCTCAGTCCTGGGTGTTCACTGTAAGAACTGATACTGAGGCTGAAACTCCAATACTTTGGCCACCTCATGTGAAGAGTTGACTCACTGGAAAAGACTCTGATGCTAGGAGGGGTTAGGGGCAGGAGGAGAAGGGGACGACAGAGGATGAGATGGCTGGATGGCATCACCAACTCAATGCACATGAGTTTGGGTGAACTCCGGGAGCTGGTGATGGACAGTGAGGCCTGGCGTGCTGCGATTCATGGGGTCGCAAAGAGTTGGACACGACTGAGCTGAACTAAATTCCTGATAAGGATTTGGCCTGCTTCCTCCCCTTGATGTGATCTGGGAACCTAGGAGTTGTGCAGTCCTTATGGTTTGCTCCAGCTGTCAAGCAAAGGGTTGAGGAGGATGGGGCAGAGGCTAGCCTTTAAACTGAGTCTGGCCCTTGCCAAGTTAGCTGATTTAATCCTCGCAGTGCTCATATCCCATTTCACAATTTCAAAGAGACCAAGTAATTTTGCAAATTCACATACTGGTTAGAGGCAGAGCCAGCACATGAACTCCCCTTCTGACTCCTTAAGCTCGTCGTGTGCCTCACTGACACAATGAAATCATACATTCAGAGACCTGGGTTCTAGGCTTCTTGTACCATTGGTTTGAAATGTAATACTATTCAAAAGATCAAAGGATCCTGAGCCATTATCAACCTTGTTTGCTTTGTCCAGTCATGCGCTTCCTTAGTTTTCTCACTACCTCCTCCAGGAACACAAGTGGATTCATGTAGTAGCCCCCTAACTTCATCTCTCTTCTCCGCATAAGTGCCCTTTGGCCCTTATCTTCATTTTGCATCACATGTGCTTAGTCACTCAGTTGTGTCTGACTCTTTGCGAGCCCTTGGGCTACAGCCCACCCAGCTCTTCTGTCCCTGGGATTCTCCAGGCAAGAATACTGGAGTGGGTTGCCCCGTCCTCCTCCAGGGGATCTTTCTGACCCAGGGATGGAACGGAGGTCTCCCACATTGCAGGTGTCTGAGTCACCGGGGAAGCCCATTTTGCATCACGTTGTGACATTATTAGAGCAATGGCAATGAGAAATTGGTTTAAAAAAAATTGAAATTTCAAAATTAAGTGCTGCTAAGAATCAACATAAACCAGATTAATTTTCTTCATATGTAGAAATAATCCATATGAGAGATAATTTATAAATTGACTTGGCTATCTCCTAAACCTCACCAGGAATGCCTTTGCTGAGACGTGGGGAGGCAAGTGTAGGCTGAGAGGAACCTGTTTAGAAAGAGGCCGTTAAGAGGGAGATTGAAAGGGCCTAAAATAAAGGGATACATCTTAATAACCAGGAGTTCAGGGACTTCTCTGGTGGTCCAGAGAATAAGACTCTTGAGCTTCCGATGCAGGGATGGGAGGGTGTGTGTGTGTTGGGGTGGGGGGGGTTCAGCCCTGGTTGGTAAAATAAGATCCCACATGCCTCGAGGTACAAACAAAAACAAAACAAAAACAGGAATTCAAAAGGACTTGGAATGAGGAACAGAGTGTGAGGGGAGAGAAAAAGATGGCAGGGAATTGGGGGATGGGAGGTGAAAAGAGGGAAGGGTCAGAGACAGTTTTCTCCTTTCTGCAGCTCCTTAGCCTGGTTCCTCTGCCTGTAGCAACTTCTGCATGTATCCCAGTGTTTTCTCCTGTCCCTTGCGTTGGCAGTGCCCTCAGCCAAGTAGAAGACAGAGACTTAATGCTCCTTTTTGCTCCTTTTGGACAGCAGCTGCCTGCTGCCCTGGCGAATGTCATCATCTTCTTTTCCCACTTCAGCAGGTCCTTCATAAACACTTTCTCCTTCAACCGCCATGGAGGCTCTGCCCTACAGTGCTCACACTGCCTAAGCCATGGTGCCACCATCTCCATGGTTCATGTGCCATATATTTTAATGCACAAGTTTTGTAAAGTATCTGAGGAATAACTTCAAATGGGGAAAGAAAGCTTCCTCCAGCTTTCAGTGTTATTTATTGAAATATGGCCCAAAGGGAATGGACCCATAGCACATGAGGAGCTAGCAAGTGACGCATCCTTCTCAATGGCTTGTCTGATGACATCACTGATTTTGGATAATTCATTTACCACTTATTTCATCCCCAACACAGCCTACTACACACACATACATACAAATCCTAATCACTTTCCTTTTTTTGTCAATAAATGTAAAGATTGTGTGGAGAAGGCAACAGCAACCCACTCAGTGCTCTTGCCTGGAAAATCCCATGGATGGAGGAGCCTGGTGAGCTGCTGTGTATGGGGTCACACAGAGTCGGACATGACTGAAGCGACTTAGCAGCAGCAGTAGCAGCAGTAAAGATTGTGGGTGGTAAATAGTGTTTAAGAAGTTGGACACCCTCTGATATCAGTGCTTTAAACTAGTAATTTTCACTGAGGTGATTTTGATTTTATCGACAGGCAATTTGAANAGCTGCTGTGTATGGGGTCACACAGAGTCGGACATGACTGAAGCGACTTAGCAGCAGCAGTAGCAGCAGTAAAGATTGTGGGTGGTAAATAGTGTTTAAGAAGTTGGACACCCTCTGATATCAGTGCTTTAAACTAGTAATTTTCACTGGGGTGATTTTGATTTTATCGACAGGCAATTTGAAAGCACAAAGAAAGTGTATTCAACACAGCAGAGCAAGGACTAGTGAAAGTCCTTGGGTCAGGGACTAAGCCAACAAATAAACCTCTTATTGTTTGCCAAGCTCTTGATTTGTCCTCTTGGGGAAAAAAAAAAAGTGATTTCAAACCCAAAGTGATTTCAAACAAACCTCTCTTGAATTAAAACTTGAAGAAGGTGAAAAGGAATTGCGTGTAAGTAGTCTGAGAAACAGAGAAGGCGATGGCACCCCACTCCAGTACTCTTGCCCAGAAAATCCCATGGATGGAGGAGCCTGGTGGGCTGCAGTCCATGGGATCGCTACGAGTCGGACACGACTGAGTGACTTGACTTTCACGTTTCACGTTCATGCATTGGAGAAGGAAATGGCAGCCCACTCCAGAGTTCTTGCCTGGAGAATCCCAGGGACGGGGGAGCCTGGTGGGCTGCCGTGTCTGGGGTCGCACGCACAGAGTCAGACACGACTGACGCGACTCAGCAGCAGCAGCAGCAGTCTGAGAAAGGAGCTTGTCCTCAGGTGCAGACAATTTTCGTCAAAGGAGAGAACCTGCGAATGTGACCACGAAGTCAAAGTTTCTTCTCTTAGAGGAGGAGTTCCAGACCTTAACTGAATTTGTAACTAGTGGAGGATTTGTGCCTAAAGGAGCTGATAACAGATTGAAATTGACCTTAAAAAAAGGTCTCTGGGAGGGATCCCTTGGGGAATTAGAAATCAGGAAGATGACCAGTCATCAATCAAAAGGAACCATAATCTGGAAAGTACACCATTTGGGTCTGGGGAAGTGGCAACGTTCAGTGGAAAAAGTCTGAAGCTTGAAGTCTGGAATTTGAGTCTGTCTTGCTGATGAGTCACATGACTTAGGATATGCAGCCTCTGTTTCAGCCTTAGAAATGCATGCTGACTAAAAGAGAAAGTATGTGTGAAATGCTTTATGCCTCTAGATGGAAAAACTATGTATAAAGGCATGCTAGTAATGTAATACTTTTTGTTCAGCTCTCAGGCTTCACTGGACTCCTTAGAAATTTATGCAGCTGGAATTATCAAGTGATTTGAGGAAGAAACTTTGAATGATGGAGGAGCAGGCAGTTATAAAACAGATATAAGTGAATTAGTAATATAATACCTAATATTTTATTTCTTTGAAATAAGGCCAATAAAGCTGCTGAATACACAATTTGTTTTTCTTCTGCTGAAGTAGAACCATTTTCCCTGAAATTTTCCTTATGTCTTTCTTGTTGTTTTCCTCCCAACCTTATCTTATTTTCTCTTTTTTAAAACCTCTCTTGTATTTACTCCTTTGGGGGAAGGTATTGTAAAAGGGTTAACTACCTAACTTTTCTCACCGATGCCTTGACTTAAATTTGCCCTGATATTTCTAAATTATGTTTCTATATATGGACTTGGGTGGAAAATAATAAATGCCAAGGGAAAGGCCAAATTGAGGAAGTAGAAGGATTGGCAAGAAGTTGAAATCCAAAGAATTGAGTCATGAAAAGGAAATGATTGGGGTTAAAATATAATCAAGACATGAGAGGAATCAGAAGTTTTTTCTTGAATGAAAATTATTGTTTATGGCCATCACTGTACCAGTCCCAGAATTTAAGGCTCCTCAAGTCCATGAAACATGGCTCTGGAAGGAGATGCTTCAATGTGTTATCTTGTTTCAATAATTTCTTAAGTTTCCATTCATTCAGTTCAGAAGATACAGAAAAGAGAAGGCAGAGAGCTGGGGAGGAGAAATCTGTTGCCAAGATTTTCTTTCTGTAGCAAAGGACTCTTAAAGAAGGAAGAGCTCATTCTGTTATCCCTTGAAATCTTATTGTTTCATATTCCTCCCCAGATTTGACCTTCCTTTCAACTTGAATTGGAATCTCTCCAGAACTGAACTCTGTTGTCCAACTCGAATGATAACCTTTCCTATTTCCTTTCCTCTTGCCTGTCCTATTACAAATAGATGACATGGACTTGGCTTCTTATTAAAACTTTCGTGTAATCAGTGTTTATTTTTTATCAAAATTCTTCATGTAACTAGTTTAGGGAGTCAAATGATGCTAAAAAGACTTCTACCAAAAGCACCACCTCCTTGACAGCCTTGGCTCCCACTCATGATCATTTCTGGCCACCCAGAGGCAACCACTCATCCGGTTAAATTGATCTCTTCTGATGCTTACTCCTATACTTCTAAGCAGAATGTGTATATCATCTCTTTATTTTGTCCCAGAGCAATTTTTATAATCTAGGAAAGTGTGAAAAGCTTTAAAAGGGGGAGCAAACTGTTTATTTGATCAAACTTATGATTCTTCAAAATTCAGGTTTTGAGTTTAATTGATTAGTCTTCCAAGTACAAAATGTACAAACCAACCTACAATACACTATTCTGAATGATAAAGGTTTTTTGCACAAATCCCCCCAAATAATGCATTTACCCAACTATAAAAATCAGTGTATGTAATACAATCATCCAGGATTCAATCACAGACTCAGAACCCACAGAAGCAGAACCCACTAGGAGCTGTGTGTGTGTATGTGTATTTTGTATGCATCGTATAGAATCTTACACAATTGTGTGGCTTAAGGAGTCTCTGTAAAGCTGTCACACCTAATCCTGGAGCTTGAAGACTTTAGGGAAGGCAGCTTGGAAGAGGAAGTAGATATAAAGTAAGGAGGATTTCCCTGGTGGTACAATGGATAAGAATCTGCTTGCCGATGCAGGAGACACAGGTTCGAACCTTGGTCTGGGAGGATTCTACATGCCTTAGAGCAACAAAGCCCATATGGCACAACTACTTAGCTTGTGTCCTTGAGCCCAGGGGCCACAACTGCTGAGTCCACATGCTGTAGCTCCTGAAGCCTGCATGCCTAGAGCCCATGCTCTGCAACAAGAGAAGCCATGGCAACGAGAAGCCCCGGCATGGCAAGGAAGATTAGCCCCTGCTCGTGGCAAATAGAGAAAGCACACACGCAGCAACAAAGACTCAGCACAGCCAAAACTGAAGCAATAAGTCTTTTTAGAAACAGATATAAAGTGAGGAAAACCAAGTACAACCTGGAACCTACAAGCTTGAGCTAAAACCCCAGGAGGACAGACTGAAGCCATCAGGTCCCGCTGCCTCTGACCTTGATGGTATAGATCAAGGAAAAGCTGTCCCCCTCAGTATGTATCTAGCTCAGGAACTACAAAAGCTGGAGAAAAATTCAGGGGAAAGTGGATCAGGTGTAGGTCCAGCCACTGTCCCATACCAATGAGGTAAGTCAGTGGATAAGCAACAATGTGAGCTACGAAGTGGCTACTTTTTGTTTCCAAACCCCAAATCTATGTAAGAATGTCTTTTGTGATTCACCCTATCCAGAAACACATAGGAAGGGACTTTTGAGTAATTATTATGATCATAATAAATAAATAGTTCAGGATTCAAGTATGTATCCTGCCCCTTTACCAAGAGAACAATGGAAAAATCAGCTAACAATCCTGGGGCCATGTGTACTCTGGAAAAAATGACTTGTAAGAGGATAAAAAGAAGAATAGTGGTATGCAATTTTTGGAAATTACCTAGAGGTCCATCTTCTGGGATATTTGCCCATCTCCTTTCTACTGCCCCAATTAAGATAACTGCTGGATAAGCTGAGGTTTCTGAAATTGTATTCCATAAATTTTTGATAAAATGTAGCAGATGGCACCCCACTCCAGTACTCTTGCCTGGAAAATCCCATGGACGGAGGAGCCTAATGGGCTGCAGTCCATGGGGTCGCGACTGAGTGACTTCACTTTCACTCTTCACTTTCATGCATTGGAGAAGGAAATGGCAACCCACTCCAGTGTTCTTGCCTGGAGAATCCCAGGGATGGGTTGGGGATTGCCATCTATGGGGCCGCACAGAGTCGGACATGACTGAAGCGACTAAGCAGCAGTAGCAGCAGCAGCAGAGCTAGGCTTTCGGTTCAGAACCTTTTCATTTTCAATCAGCATCTTATTAAAAGAAAACAAAAGGCCTCCAAATGAATCATCTCTGTAGTAATCTGATTTATTTTCCTACCTTTTGGCATTTAGGTGAATTTTGGTTTTACTTTTTTTTTTCAAGTAAGTAGACTTAAGTTTCTCTCTTATCATTCCAGTGGAATCTAATAATTGCTATTTACACTGTTTAACAGTGAGAACAAGGCATGGCATTCAATAGAGGGTAGGTAATGCTGGAATCATTGAATTTTGAGTATTAAGAAAAGCACTCATGTACCGAAACTGGAGAGTAACCCTCGCTCACCACAACTAGAAAAACCCCATGCAGCAACAAAGATCCAGCGCAGCCAAACATTTTTTTAGAAAACATTTTTTTTTAATTATAAAAATAGTGCCATGATGGAGCCAATACAGTTAATGATTTTAAATGAACAGACCATTTCTATTTAGTATAACTTTTTTTTCCTTCAGGGAAAGTCATATAAAAGGAAAGACTATCTATATTTTAATATAATATATATATTTAAATTGTTTAATTATAAATTAAGTTTAGGTCTCCCTTTTTTCTCCTAAGCCAGTCATAGATGAAGTTCATCATTCTTTCTATTGTACGACATGAGATATAAATAACAGAAGCAAAAAAACGCCTCCAAGCCAAAACCACTGTATCTCTTTCTCCCCAGCTTTCTCCATGTCAACAAAAGTTAGGAAACAAAGATAGTTATAAAAATCTCCTCCAAAGGAAAATCCATCGGAAATAATCTGTTTATAAAAATGAGCTTAGTAAAAGTTGACCATATCAAACACAAAAAGCAAGCAAAACTGTAAACTGTATAAAGAAAATCAACCTAACTTATGGCATTCTCCCCGGAGAAGGCGATGGCACCCCACTCCAGTACTCTTGCCTGGAAAATCCCATGAACAGAAGAGCCTGGTGGGCTGCAGTCCATGGAGTCGTGAAGAGTCGGACACGACTGAGCGACTTCACTTTCACTTTTCACTTTCATGCATTGGAGAAGGAAATGGCAAGCCACTCCAGTGTTCTTGCCTGGAGAATCCCAGGGACGGGGGAGCCTGGTGGGCTGCCGTCTATGGGGTCGCACAGAGTCGGACACGACTGAAGCGACTTAGCAGCAGCATGGCATTCTCCCAGTCCAATACTTTGTATAAAAATTGGGTAACTTAAAGGAAAACAGTGATTCTGTCACAAGGCAGAGGTTTGTTGCTGTTTTCGTTAGTCTGTATTGTTGTTGCCATTTAGTTGCTAAGTTGTGCCCAACTCTTCTATGATCCTCTGAGCTGTAGCCCACCAGGCTCNGCATTCTCCCAGTCCAATACTTTGTATAAAAATTGGGTAACTTAAAGGAAAACAGTGATTCTGTCACAAGGCAGAGGTTTGTTGCTGTTTTCGTTAGTCTGTATTGTTGTTGCCATTTAGTTGCTAAGTTGTGCCCAACTCTTCTATGATCCTCTGAGCTGTAGCCCACCAGGCTCCTCTGTTCATGGGATTTCCCAGGCAAGAATATGAGAGTAAGCTGCCATTTCCTTCTCCAGGGGATCTTCCAGACCCAGGAATCAAACCCACATCTTCTGCTTGAGCCTCTTGCTGCAAGTATCTCTGCTGTGAGCAAACAGAGTCATCAGATCCCTGTCGCAGACCTTTCTCTCTGCATCCTTAGATATGCCCCATGTTTCTTGCCCTCTGGATTTTTGAGGGGTTCTGGCAGAACTTAGCCCCATGTTTCAATTTCTCAATGAGTTCTTCTTTCTGTGTTATGGTGTTGCTTTTGTCATGCTATGCCTCAACCATTCTATAGACCTCACATCTCTGAGAGGTTTCTACTTTTTACAATGACTGTCATGGGTGTTCATCTTTGGCCGGTTGGGGTAGTGGTGGTGATTTCCTCCACTATTTCTTTACTATATAGGTGTTCTCATTTCAGCAAGACTGTCGCAAGAAACAATGTCTTCATTTATCCGTGCACTATACACCTTATGGGCTTACGAGGACCATTAGCTGCAAAGACTTCTATAGACCCACAAGTTTATGAATAGTGAACTCACCTTCCAAAGGTACTGTATGTGCCCCTATTTGTTTTGCTAAAAGTGGTTGAAAATTAGAAGTGTGTCTGTGACTTTTTTCAATTTGCAGTGTCTCAAAGAGTGCACACATGCATGAGCATATGTTCAGCTGTGTCCAGCTCTTTGTGACCCCATGGACTGTGGCCTGCCAGGCTTCTTCCTCTATCCGTGAAATTGTCCAGGCAAGAATAGTTTAGCAGTTTGCTGTTCCCTACTCCAGGGGATCTTACCTACCCAAGGACTGAACCCACGTCTCATTCATCTTCTGCATTGGTAGGTGGATTTTTTACCATTGGGCCACCTGGGAAGCCCTCAGAGTGCATATGAATTCTTAAGGCTGAATTTAATAAGTAAGTTAGCTGTATTATTAAATAGCAAAGGTAGCTATAATTTCACCCCACTCCAGTACTCTTGCCTGGAAAACCCCATGGATGGAGGAGCCTGGTAGGCTGCAGTCCATGGGGTCGCAAAGAGTCGGACACGACTGAACGACTTCACTTTCATGTTTCACTTTCATGCATTGGAGAAGGAAATGGCAACCCACTCCAGTGTTCTTGCCTAGAGAATCCCAAGGACAGGGGAGCCTGGTGGGCTGCCGTCTATGGGGTCACTAGGAGTCGGACACAACTGAATGACTTCACTTTCACTTTTCACTTTCCTGCATTGGAGAAGGAAATGGCAACCCACTCCAGTGTTCTTGCCTGGAGAATCCCAGGGACGGCGGAGCCTGGTAGGCTGCCATCTATGGGGTTGCACAGAGTTGGACACGACTGAGGTGACTTAGCAGCAGCAGCAGCTATAATTTCATTGTGAGCTAGAAAACATACTGCTAATAAAATTTGTGACTATCTCACAAATACTGAAATATAATATTACAAGTATTCTTCAGAAGCTTAGCATGTCTCTCCATGACATCCAGGCCCTCAAAGATCAGAGCAGTTTGTGGGTGGAGTCTCAATCGGAAGATGTTAAGGTCACCTTGGGGATTAATGGCCAGAGCTATACTCCTAGACTAGCCACCTTACCCTGCTTTCTTCAAACAATAAAAGCCAAAATGATAGTCTCATGTAGTTGGGCTTTGGGGCAGGGAGGAAGAATAGGGAAGACCTCCCTGAAAACCTACAAATTCTACCACAGCCAGCATTTTCATTTATTCGTAATTGGAAAAAATAAAAAGGCAAAGAATAGCGAGTACTTTCTCCAGGTTTCTCCCTTGGTTCATTGTGCTCAGGAAACCAGCTCTGTTTGCAATTTTGATCCAGGATGCAGTGAATCAGCAAATTGTTTCCTTTTATATTTGTGGTGTTACTCAGTCGCTTTGACAGAAGCAGTCCTTTATACACGGGCCACGTTTCACCATGGTGCAAGCAACATTTTTCTCTGCTCTGAAGCTTCAGACTTACTGAGCTGACTTCTCAAATGCGAGGTGTACGTCTCAAGGGGCTCATGCTGTGTAATTATGTTTAAATATCTGCACTGGCACCTTTAAAATGTGGTGCTGTCTTTAGGGGCTTTGCAGATAAAGGCTTGGGAAACCAAGAGGACACCACAATGTTCTCACTCGCTAGTATTCCCTTGACATGATGAACAAAAATTTCATTGTATAGAGCAAGGCCTAGACACAAAGGGGAGGAAAATTGGGTGTCGATTTTAAGTAAATTAGGTAAGGAGAGATCCCCCTGCCCTTTTTCTCTTTTGGCTGTGCTGTGTCTTCATTGTGGTGAGTGAGCTTAGTTGCCCTGAGGCAAATGGGAAAAAGAGACCCCTTTTTTTTCTCCTCCATTATTGCATTATTTTCCAAGCAAATTATTTTTTCTGAATTCCCAAGCCAAGAAACTGCTGGCTAGAGATTGTCTCTGTTGCCACAATCTTCCCAGTAAACACTGGTGGGAGCTAGGGACAAAGTTTAATAAGAGCTTTTTCGTGTGTTCCCTGATGTCCTGGCACAGCATTAAATGGGTGTGGATGGTCTTTCAACAATAGCCTGCACTGAGGCAAAACGTGTTGTTTAGTCGCTAGGTCGTGTACAACTCCTTTGTGATCCCATGGACTGTAGCCTGCCAGACTCCTCTGTCCACGGGATTTCCCAGGCAAGAATACTGGAGTGGGTTGCCATTTCCTNTTTTTTTTTTTTTTTGCCCATAAATAGCTAACCTAACGACTTATATAATCTCTTAAGATGTGCTTATTGAATTGAGAACGTGATTTTGAGGGCAGATAGTTTTGACTGGAAAGATTAAAGTGACAGATACGTTCCAGTCCTTTTATTTTTAAGTGGCTTCGTGCTTTTAACTTCTGTTTACCTCCTTTTCTTGTCAATAAAATCGTTGTTGTTGTTTATTTGCTAAGTCATGTCTGATTCTTTTGTGACTCCGTGGACTGTAGCCTGCCAGGCTCCCTCTGTCCGTGGGATTTCCCAGGCAAGAATACTGATGTGGGTTTCCATAGAAATACTTTAAGAACTCAAACCTCACAGGGCTGCTGTCAGACCAAAGTAACGTAGAAAATAATTTAATGAAGTTGCTTTCATGTAGTTATTAAGAACACGGGCTAATTTGTTAAAATGTGTCTTCATGATTGCAAGCTGGTCTAGCCTTTGCTCATTGGCTTTCCCCATTGGAAGGGGGCCTCCCTGGCTTGTCATCACAGGAGCCCTTGGATGTTACAGTGGAGGGCCATCTGCAGAAGCCCAGCGGGAGACTCTGAGGGACTTCTTCCCGTTATCTGGGTACCTTGTTAACAAGTGTTTGTCTTCTCTCAATTTTTAAAATGTAAGCCATTCCTTCTTTGCTTCAGTTTGACATCTTATTTTGCTTCATTATGTAGAAACAGTGAAAGTGTTCATCATTATTTGAGTCTGTCTTTAGGACTGTATCTTCAGGTAGCTTAATAAACCTAGGGCAACTCCAGGATTTACTTTAGCAAACTAACTTATTTTTTCTGAAGAATTTATAATGAAAATGCTCAGGTTCTGATTGCTTTATTCCTTTACTGACTCAGTATATGTGAAAGATCTTCGAATCCTGTCTCACCCCTAAGTTTCTTACCCACACTGGGATCTTTTCTTTGTGTTTCCACAATTCTTTGAAGAGTGGTAGCATAAAGATTTGGGGCTTCCGTGGTGGCTCAGTGGTAAAGAATCTGCCTACAATGCAGGAGAACTGGGTTTAATCCGTGGCTCAGGAAGATCCTCTGAAGGAGGGCCNCGAATCCTGTCTCACCCCTAAGTTTCTTACCCACACTGGGATCTTTTCTTTGTGTTTCCACAATTCTTTGAAGAGTGGTAGCATAAAGATTTGGGGCTTCCGTGGTGGCTCAGTGGTAAAGAATCTGCCTACAATGCAGGAGAACTGGGTTTAATCCGTGGCTCAGGAAGATCCTCTGAAGGAGGGCCTGGCAACCCACTCCAGTATTCTTGCCTGGAGAAACCCATGGACAGAGGAGCCTGGCGGGCTACAGTCCATGTGGCTATAGGTCGTATAGAGTGAGACACGACTGAAGCAACTAAGCATGTTACTTACGAGAATTGCTGCTAATCCTTTGGTCTCTGAATGTTTCTCTTTCTTTTGAAATTCAGGATGAAGTTTCCTAGGCCTTCTAGCAGCCAGCTCTTTCTAATACAATATGGCCTTGAAGAAGGGACCCTTTGTGTTGTCAATGTCTCTTAATAAGTCCAATGATTTATCTTCGACTTTGTTCACAATTAGTAACTTTGAGGGTAGCTTTTACAGAGTTACAGAGTTGATTCTTAAAACAAAAATAAGTAAGTTAATTATGATAGTAAACCCTGAAACAACTTTCTACTACCAGTAAATATTTTGTTTTTTAAATAGAGATCTGTTTACTATGAAATCACTCTGACACCATAGTTCAATAATAATAGTGCTGCTGATATTAAAGGTACTTGATTTCAGATAGAAATTTTAATATTTAAAAAGTGGACACAGATTACTTATTTTTTAAATAGGACTTCTATGGATTCTAAAAGAATTCCCTTGCTGTGGTGATTCATGTCAAGGTAATAAGGAAAGGCAACAATTATCTCATGTATTTGCACATGTAGGCAGCTACTCAAATGTGTAGGTCCTATGTGTGATGCTGCCAGAGTGGACCTGCCTGACTTCCCTTCCTCCATAGCTTAAAGTATTCAAAAAACATAAAATTTCTCTTCATTCCCATGCTGTAATTTTTTTCCCTCAAGAAATGTCTTGTTTCTAGTGCTCAGTTCAGCAAATTGTACAAATCATAAGCTTTGACCATGAGCCCAGGGTAGGATATTGAATATACAGGTTGAACCATCACCTCCCTGATCAGTGCCCTAAATACTTCATATGTTTCCCTTCCTGGCCAAGGGGTAATTTTTAAAACAACCTTTTCTCATAACCATTATAAAAATTTCTGTGTAGCATTCGAAGCTGGAATCAACTTTGCAAGATGAAAAGAAACTATGGGCTTTTGTTAATATAGCTTGTACTGACAATTTAATTTTGGGAATAGTTACAGAATATTCCTGATGTACATGCTATTTTCCTTTATCTGCCAGTCACCCTTTCAGGCAGTTCCTTAGTGTACTGACATGTGTATTTCGGTGTTGGTCTTGGATTCACTCTTTCATGAATGTTGAGCTTAATGGACAAATTGTATAGCCAGTGGATGGACTCCCCAGGTGACAATAGTGGTAAAGAACCCGCCTGCCAATGCAGGAGACATAAGAGACATGGGTTCAATCCCTGGGTAGAGAAAATCCCTCGCTGGAGAGGGCATGGCCTGGAGAATCCCACGGATCGAGGAGCCTGGTGGGCTATGGTCCATAGGGTCACAAATAGTTGGAAATGATTGAAGCGATTTAGTATGCACAGTCAGTCAGTCAGTTCAGTCGCTCAGCCATGTCCGACTCTTTTCGACCCCATGAGTTGCAGCACGCCAGGCCTCCGTGTGTATCACCAACTCCCAGAGTTCACTCAGACTCATGTCCATCGAGTCAGTGATGCCATCCAGCCATCTCATTCTCTTTCATTTCTCATTCTCATCTCATTCTCCTTCTCCTCCAGCCCCCAATCCTTCCTAGCATCACAGTCTTTTCCAATGAGTCAACTCTTCGCATGAGGTGGCCAAAGTACTGGAATTTCAGCTTCAACATCATTCCTTCCAAGAAATTCCAGGACTGATCTCCTTCAGAATGGACTGGTTGGATCTCCTTACAGTCCAAGGGACTCTCAAGAGTCTTCTCCAACACCACAGTTCAAAAGCTCCAATTCTTCAGTGCTCAGCCTTCTATCACAGTCCAACTCTCACATCCATACATGACTGCTGGAAAAACCATAGCCTTGACTAGACGGACCTTTGTTGGCAAAGTAATGTCTCTGCTTTTCAGTATGCTATCTAGGTTAGTCATAACTTTCCTTCCAAGGAGTAAGCATCTTTTAATTTCAAGGCTGCAACCACCATCAGCAGTGATTTTGGAGTCCCCCAAAATAAAGTCTGACCTTGTTTCCACTGTTTCCCCACCTATTTCCCATGAAGTGATGGGACTGGATGCGCCATGATCTTAGTTTTCTGAATGTTGAGTTTTATGCCAACTTTTTCACTCTCTACTTTCACTTTTATCAAGAGGCTTTTTAGTTCCTCTTCACTTTCTGCCGTAAGGGTGGTGTCATCTGCACATCTGAGGTTTTTGATATTTCTCCTGCAATCTTGATTTCAGCTTGTGCTTCTTCCAGCCCAGCGTTTCTCATGATGTACTCAAAATATAAGTTAAATAAGCAGGGTGACAATATACAGCCTTGATGTACTCCTTTTCCTATTTGGAACCAGTNACTCTTCATGACCCCATGGACTGCAGCCCACCAGGCTCCTCCGTCCATGGGATTTTCCAGGCAAGAGTACAGCTAACCCCATCTACTGCCTCAAAAAGTTACCAAAGACTGTGACTAAAGAAATACTTAAGGATGCAGATACTAACAGGGATCCCAACACCCACTCCCCTGCAATATCTAACAGCCCAGCCTCCTCAACCAACAGCAGAGTTGGTTGTGTTCTTTTGCAAAGTTGTCTGTGTTAGACCAATGGGCCTAGAAACTTCAGGTGGTCCCTCTGCGGTTATTCCTGAATTAGGAAGTACGTATTTTTGTTCGTTGTGTGGCCTTAGTGAATCCTTGGGCTTCTCTGGTGGCTCAGACAGTAAAGAAAATCTGCCTGCAATTCAGGAGACCTGGGTTTGATCTCTGGGTTGGGAAGATCCCCTGGAGAAGGGAATGGCAACCCACTTCAGTATTCTTGTCTGAAAAAATCCTGTGGACAGAGGAGCCTGGTGAGCTACAGTCCATGGGGTCCTAAAAGAGTCGGACACAACTAAGCAACTACACTTCCATCTCAGTGAATCCTCAAGCTATAGCCTCAATGGTTAAAGCCAGATAGGGCTAAAGGAGTGCTTCTAAAGGCTGTCCTTTAGGAGTGGCCCTGGCTTAGCTGCACTTTGTAGGACAGTTTCCCCATGACCTCAGGGAGAGTGTCAGAAATCTTCTCAGTGCAATGTGATCTCTCCTGTGTGCAATCAAACCCTTTCTCAGCTTTCTGGTTTGAACATCCCCAGAATTCCATATGGCTGATGGTAAAGCAGAGAAGAATCCCAGGAGAGCCAAGAAAAGGGTGGATTTATGTTGCAAAAAACTGGTTACCATTTTCTAGCCCATTATGTTCATCAGCATCTGAAACTCCCTGAAAACCAGCCATGGATGTGTGGGAACAGCTGCTGCCAAGTCAGCCATGAATCCCGCAGCATAAAAACTCTTGAAGGGGCAGGAAACATATCAAAACATTTAAACTGAAAACACTTACCATGCTGGAGACTCAGGACTCTCCTTAAGGCCACAATCGCCAGTGACACAACCTCTGACTAGCCAGAACAACAGACAGAAAGAACTGTTCGAAGTATGCCTAGATTCTTTGTCAACTCACACTCAAGACAGTGACTTTAGTCACATGTTTGGTACCCGGGCTGGGAAGGCTGGAGCAGATAGGGGCTGGGTAGCATGGTTGTCTCTCTCCATGTGCCTAGACAGGGCTTCCTCACAACACAGCTGTTTCAGGAACGTTGGCTTTCTTACTTGGTGGCTGACTTGCAGCAGAGCAAGCATTTCAAGAGAAATGCTTGGGTGGAAGTGCAAAGCTTCTTATGACCCATCCTTGAAAGTCCCAGAAGGTCACTTCTGCCAAACTCTACAGTTCAAGAAGTCATGAAGACCAGACCAATTTTAAGGGGAGGAGAATGCAAGAATGCTACTTGAGGGGAGAGCGGTACATGAGGGGGGAGATACTGTGTGGTCATCTTTGAAAACACAATCTTCCATATCTCAGAACTCCAGATTTTCTAATGACTCTCTAGTATTAGTAATTCAAGTACATGGTAGTTCTGTAAGAAAAGCCCTAAATTAAATATATATTCTATGTTATATATATATATGTATATATATTTGACTCTGCCAGGTCTTAGTTGCAGCATGCAGAATGTTTAGTTGCAGCCCAGGAACTCTTAATTGCAGCTTGTGGGCTCTAGTTCCCTACCTAAGGATCAAACCCAGGCCTCCTGAATTGTGAGCATGGAGTCTTAGCCACTGGTCCACCAGGGAAGTCCCCAAACCCTAAATTCTTATCTTGGTAACTCTATTTAGGCAAGTTGGAAATTGATTAAGCTTTTCAAGTAATCAAAATTCTGAATTTGAGTTTTAACCATTTTTAAGTGTTTCTATGACTTCAAAGAGGCTATTGATTGTGAAGTAGAGGACTTTGATCAAGCTGACTTAAAAAAAAAACACTATTTGAATTTTAAATGTGATATAGACATTATAGTAATAGATCATTAGCGTACTACTGGCTATTTCTATCCTTGAGGATAAATTGAGTGAGTCAACACTTTAAATGAAGACAAGGTACGCACAGATAAAGCAGCACACAGAAAATTCTCTGATACTGATTAGAAACAGCTCTACTGAGACTCAAGAAGACTCAATGCATTCAACCTCCATTGTTGAATTTAGAGGAGTAAGCCCAAGAGAAACCTAAGTTATTATAGCCAATCTCCTCACATCATCTTTGGGGTTCCAGTGAGCAGAATGGGACTTCCATCTAGAAATAAACCCAGTCACCAGCACAGAACAAAGACCAGCAGTAGGAGTGGATGGATGGAGAGGCGGGAGAAGATCCAGATACCAGCACAAATAGAGAAGTGTCAGTCTGGAGGGCAGTCACCAAATTAGCAGGGTCTCCCAAGTGACAGGCAACACAAAACAATAGAACCCCAGGGTAGGCCGTAACAGGATGCCCTTGAAGGCAGGCAGCCAACCAAGGTAGACATTAAGAGGTCCCCAGACAGCAAGAATACCGTGAAGGCCCCAGATTTCAGGAGTAGGGGTGGTGGTGGTCGGATTCCCAAGATAAAATAAACATCCCCCAAAAGCAACACAGTTCTTTGAAATAAAACAGCATCATTCCAGTTCTATTCTCTTCTGCCTGAGGTTAGGACTGGTCCTGGGAACAGAGGCAGAGCTGAGGTGAGGATCAGCTGGGTAGACATGGAGGTCCTAGGACCCCTGTGGAAGGGGAGATAATAAGCTTATTTGGTCAGAAATGAACACACTGACTCTCATACTTGAGTGTGTCTCACAATAGCCTGATTGGCTATTGTTAAAAGTTGTTAAAAGTCACCGTTTGAACTCCACTCCCAAAGACTGTAGTTCAATAAATCCACGGTGCAGATCAAGAATCTGCATTTTCACAAACACTACAAGTGAATTTTCTGGCCCACATCCTAAGAATGATGGGAAGTACAGTCTTTTCCACTCAACCACAGGCTTGAGGATCACAAGGATAGCTGGGTTAAGGTTTTAGCCCACAAATATAACAGTCAGAATTTGAGATGACTTAAGAGGGCCTTCAACAAAATTCAGCTTAGTGCATGATTAGTCAGAAATGATCTTATTTCAGAAGTTTGCTTTTAAACAACAGCCGCAGAGCTGTAACTGCCACATCAGAGGTTTGAAATGTAACTAGGAACAGTTCCCATCATTTAAAAATGTCAAGCATTTGAGAAGTTTCCCAGCCTGATTTCCAAAGCTGCACATTAGAAAATAAATATACTTTTTTTCCCTTAAAGTAAAAATAACCTTTGTTGATGATAGAAAATTTTAAACTTCGATAAGCAAAAATAATATTTTTAAAGACCCATAATCCCACCACCCAGAGATAACCACAATTAACCCTTTTGTATATATCGTTCCAGCCTTTGCCTAGACAAATACACTCATGTATGGGATTGTTTTTCCACCCCTTTGTTTTGATAAATGAGATAGTACTGTACTTTCCTGGTTAGTGGTGGTGGTTTTTAAAGTTTGTTTTTAGAACCAGGCTGGGAGGTTACTCTCTAGCCCTTCTAGGCCCTGTGGCCGTCCATCACCTCTTCCCTTGGTATCTCAGCTTCATTCTTCTCTGTTGTTACTTTGTAACCAAACTAGGTGTTCTACAAATTACTGATAGAGGCACCAGCATGCAGAGATCTCTCAGGCCTGGTGCCAAATGATAAAAGCCAGACACAGAGGAATACATTCAGTGTGGTTCCATTTATACAAAATTCTAGAAATTGCCCAACTCAGTTATAGTGGCAGAAAACAGATTTGAGTGTTTGCCTAGGTATGATGTGAAGGAATTGATTAAAAAGGGGCATGAGGGGACTTGGGAGGCGATTAAAATATGCTATATCTCGATTATGGTGATAACTTCATGGATGTGTACGTTTGTCAAAACTCATTTCATTTAAGTTGGGTGTGTTTTATTATATGTAAATTATGCCTCCACAAAGGGCTTCCTTGGTACCTCAGTGGTAAAGAATCCACCTGCAGTGCAGGACACATGGGTTCAGCCCCTCAGTTGGGAAGATCCCCTGGAGAAGGAAATAGCAACCTACTCCAGTATTCTTGCCTGGGAAAATCCCATGGACAGAGGAGCACGGTGGGCTACAGGCCATGGAGTTGCAGAGTCGAACATGATTTAGCAGCTAAACAATATGCCTCAGCAAAGTTGATTTGTTCTACACTCATTTATATTTCAAAATTTTAAGAGAGGAATTCTTACTGGCTCAGTTTGTGTCAGTTATCCACTCTGAGACCTATCTGTCAAGGCTGGAGGGCCCCTGTAAGAGACACAGATTGAAATAGATTCCCAGTTTACAACAATCCCCTCTTCTCCAAAAATAGCCCCAAGACCCAGGAGCAGACCCGAGTGGTGGGTTGTGGGATGCAGCCTCCCTGCAACAGCTGGCTGGCACAGGGTGGACACATAACACAGGTCAGGTTAGACCTCCCCCAGGAGTTTTCAGATGGCAGCTTAGGGGAGAGAAGCAGCACCAGGCTGCTGGTGACCTCCTCCTTGAGGTCCAGGTGCTGCCAGCAAGCAGGCCTGTTGCTGTAGAAAACAAAGTCAGCATGTGGAGAGGTGCAAGACAGAGCCAAGAGCTGGTAGACAGGATTTCTCTGTAGTCAGATGGGTGTGGAATAGGTGGTGATGGTGGTTTAGTCACTAAGTCATGTCTCTTGTGACCCCATGACTGTAGCCCATCAGGCTCCTCTGTCCTTAGAATTTTCCAAGCAAGAATACTTGAGTAGGTTGCCATTCCCTTCTCCAGGGGATCTTCCCAACCCAGGAATCGAACCCGGGTCTCCTGAACTGCAGGCAGGTTCTTTACCAACTGAGTTACCAGGGAAGCCCATGGAATAGGAGGTAATCATTTCAATCAACAAAATCTAAATGTACCAAGTCTGTCCATCAACAGATGAATGGATAAGAAAGCTGTGGTACATATACACAATGGAGTATTACTCAGCCATTAAAAAGAATACATTTGAATCAGTTCTAATGAGATGGATGAAACTGGAGCCAATTATACAGAGTGAAGTAAGCCAGAAAGAAAAGCACCAATACAGTATACTAACTCATATATATGGAAGCTAGAAACATGGTGATGATAACCCTGTATACGAGACAGCAAAAGAGACACAGATGCATGGAATGGACTTTTGGACTTTGGTGGGGGGGGAAGGTTTGGGAGAATGGCACTGAAACATGTGTGCTGTCGTGTGGGAAACGAATCGTCGGTCTGTATTCAGTTCAGGGTACAGGATGCTTGGGACTGGTGCACGGGGATGATCCAGAGAGTTGATGTGGAGTGGGAGGTGGAGGGGCGGTTCAAGATTGGGAACTCATGTACACCTGAGATGAAAAAAATAATAATAATAATAAAGAAAGATTAAAAAAAAATGTACCAAGTCAACCTTCCATTAACTGTCCCCTTCTGGGACTAGAGAAAATTCCAGGTATGAGGCTTGATCTGAGTAGTTCAGCAGAATTTCCGGAAGCAAGTATATACAGGTGTAAAGGGGAAGCCTCCACAGCCAGAGGAGCAAGTTTGGCCTGCAATCTAAATAGTCAGTGTGCAGTTGGACATAGGAAGGAGTTCACTTGTGCTTTCCATGCCTGTTTATTGAGCTCCTGCTGTGTCCCCAGAACTGTTCCAGGTGCTGGCATTACAGCAGTGGATGAAGTAGATGAGGGCCCTGCTGTCATGAAGCTTTCACTGTACTAGAGGCAGTAAGGCAATAAATAAAGAAGCAGCAGACACATGGACATTCTAGAGAGCAACACAGCTGACGGAAACACAAACACGAAGAGGTGACAGAAAGTGGCTTCAGCAGAGAGATAGCCGTTTTAGACAGAGGGATCAGGAGAGGCTTAGCGATGAAGAGAGCATGTGAGTGGACAGAAGGAGGAGCCCCGGCAGCTGGACCCGTTTCCACAAATGCTTGGAGGAGCTCAAAGTGTTTGAGAAAGTCCACAGGGGTGGAGTGAAACCAGCAGGAGAGCAGAACCAGGGAATGTCTGATGGGGAGGGGCCAAACCACCCAAGGGAGGGGTTTGGTCTTTGCTAAGGGTGACGGGAGGACACTGGAATATTAAGAGGTTTCCATTTGTAAAAGTTCCCACCGACTATTCTGCTGAACACAGAATGTTGTTGTTGCTGTTCAGTCACTTAGTCGTGTCCAACTCTTTGAGACCCAATGGACTGCAGCACTCCAGGCTTCCCTGTCCTTCACCATCTCCCAGAGCTTGCTCAAACTCATATCCATTGAGTTGGTGATGCCATCCAACCACCTCATCCTCTGTCGTCCCCTTCTCCTCCTGCCTTCAATCTTTCCCAGCATTAGGGTCTTTTCTAATGAGTCAGTTCTTCACATCAGATAGTCAAAGTATTGGACTTTCAGCTTCAGCATCAGTCCTTCCAATGAATATTCAGGACTGATTTCCTTTAGGATGGACTGGTTCGATCTCCTTGCAGTCCAAGGGACTCTCAAGAGTCTTCTCCAACACCATAGTTCAGAAGCGTCAATTCTTCGGCATTCAGCTTTCTTTATGGTCCACTGCTCATATTCATACACGACCACTGGAAAAACCATAGATTTGACTATATGGGCCTTTGTTGGCAAAGTAATGTCTCTGCTTTTTAATATGCTGTCTAGGTTTGTCACAGCTTTTCTTCCAAGGAATAAGCATCTTTTAATTTCATGGCTAAAGTCATCATCTGCAGAGAATTTGGAGCCCAAGAAAATAAAGTCTATCACTGTTTCCATTGCTTCCCCATCTATTTGTCAGGGAGTGATGGGACTGGATGCCATGATCTTTGTTTTTTGAATGTTGAGTTTTAATGAGTTTTTTCAGTCTCTTCTTTCACCATCATCAAGAAGCTCTTTAATTCCTGTTTGTTTTCTACCATAAGGGTGGTGGTGTCATCTGCATATCTGAAGTTATTGAGATTCTCCCAGCAATTTTTTTTCCAACTTGTGCTTTATCCAGCCCAGCATTTCACATGATGTAATCTGCATACAAGTTAAATAAACAGGATGACAGTATACAGCCTTGAGGTACTCCTTTCCCAATTTTGAGCCAGCCAGTTCCATGTCTGGTTCTGACCTTTGCTTCTTCACCTGCATACAGGTTTCTCAGGAGGCAGGTGAGCTGGTATTCCCAGCTCTTTAAGAAGTTTCCATCTCTTTAAGTATTTTCTACACAGAATGTGGGAGAGCAAAAATGGCAGCAGGAAGACCAGGTAACAGATCACTACAATAAGTCCTATTGGACATGAGTAGACAAGTAGAGATTTGGGATACACATGGCATCAGGAGTTGAAAAGCTTAACCAAGTGTTGGGCAAGAGCTTAAACATGTAGACTATGAACAAAGCCAGGTCCCATGACACATAAGAGCCAACTTAAAACAAAACAAAAGGTAGATTAAGGCAAAAGGTAGATCGCCCAGCAGGCTTGAGGTGTCTGAGCCATACTGCTGCCCTCAGTGCCCAGAGGCCCACGTGAGGCTCTGCTACTGAAGTGGAGGAAACTCTTTTCCGTTTTTTATCATGTATCAATGTCACCCAGACATCAAAACAATTAGGTTTGTGCCCTAATGTTTCAGATGTCTTAGTGGATGACGGCTCTTTCAGCATCTTTGAAGCCCTGCTCTCCCTAGCACTCAGATCAACACTGCCTTCACAAGTCCTCCTCCACTGGCACAACAAAGTTCATGCTCCTTTGCAACAACTCTATGAAAATGGAGTCCCAAGAACCAACTCCTTCAGAGCCCCCACTTGCACTATCCCACTCCTGTAGTCAGGTCACACACGTGTAAAAAGCCCAGTGAGGGACACAGTTAGGTTCAAGCCAAGACTGCTACAAAAGTATTATTTTAAATCTCTCTAATTAATCTCCTCTAACATGATCAAATTAAGGCCTTATTAGCAAATTTGACTTGGATAATCCAAGCTCAAAACAAGTGCTTAGCCGACAATATCCCTAATCTGAGCTTTCTGTTGAAATTTTGAACATTTTCCTCCAGTTCTGATAAACAGAGACAAACCAAGTAATGGGAAAATAAGAGACATTGTTGTCATCTCTAGGCTACGCATGAGTACTAAATTGAATTCTCAAATGCCCAGACATCAGTCCTCAGAGGTCAATCTTTTCCCACCAAAGTTGGCATTTCATTCTTACCAGCCTCTGTGAATGCTAAGTCGCTTCAGTCATGTCTGACTCTCTACTACCCCGTGGACTGCAGCCCTCCAGGCTCCTCTGGCCTTGGGACTCTCCAGGCAAGAATCCTGGAGTGGGGTGCCATGCCCTCCTCTAGGGGTTCCCAACGCAGGGACTGAACCCCCTCTCTTATGTCTCCTGCATTGCCAGGCAGCTTCTTCACCACTAGCACCATCTGGGAAGAGCCACCACTAATAGAGGAATTATAGCCTTAGATTTCTCAGGGTTCAATTATTAGGAGTTGAGCTAATGCTCAACTACCCTTCTAGTCAAGGGTCTGTTGATTGCTGGAATCAAAGACTTGTACCTGGAAGAAAACTAAGTACAGGTTACAGGAAGAGCAGGAACCCAGCTGTTCTCTCATCCCCTTCTCTTCCTCAACCCCTTTCCCTTTCCCTGGTGTGTCCATAAAGACTCCATTCCTCTTCCACTTTCTTTTCTTGTCGACTTCCTCGGCTTAGTCACTGTTTCCATTGCCTCATACCTTGGGCATGTACATGGCCCATTAGTGCCACCCAACCTTAATTCTTTGTAACTTGCCAGAATGCCTACCTCCACCCCCATAACCATCCTAAACTCCCCGGAGAGGAATATGATGGTCCAGCTCATATATTCAAGTCAGGCCACAAGTCAAGCCACCAACCAGACCATGAATTAGTTACCATTGGACCTGAGATGATTATATGAGTTAAGGCCAAAGGGTTTAGGATCACATGGTTTATAACATAATCACCCCAGTGCAGCTGGATCCAGGGACAGTGGTCCCCCAGAACAGGAAGTGGACTTGCAGAAATCCTAAAATGTCTTTTAGTACATCCTTCCCAGCCAGGGGTCCTGGGGCCCAGTGGTCCAGTCACAATATTGGGTTCCCGTGCTGCGATTCATGGGGTCGCAAAGAGTCGGACACAACTGAGCAACTGAACTGATGCTGCTACCCAAGTGCTCTTGCTGACAATGAAACCCAGGCCAAAGTCCTCGTGTGGGTGTCCCTCCCCAAGCATCTAGCTGATCCTGAGTCACCATCCTCCCTTTCTTCCTCATCTCAGTTAGAGAAGAGTTTCTCACACCTTGTGGGCACACTCATGAACTGGGGATTAAAATGCATATCCTTATTCAGTCATTTGGAGGAAGGTGTGGGGTAGAACCTAAGATTTTGCATTTTGGACAAGCTTCCAGGGGGCACCAATGCTTCTGCTCCTAGGACCTCATTTGGAGTAGCAGGGTGTCATAGAACTTAACCTTTCTCCAGATCTTTAGTTCTAAATGGGTTTTGTTCTGAATTTGCTATTTGGAAGGCCCCAGCCCTGCCATGATAGGAGAGCCTGGGTTCCATCTCTGGTCTGAGGAGATCCCACATGTTGGAGATCAACTAAAGCCCGTGAGCTGCAACTACTGAACTCACTCACCACAACTACAGAAGTCTGCCTGCCCTAGTGCCCTAGAGCCTGTGCTCCACAGCAAGAGAAACCACCATAATAAGCAGCCCACGTTCCACAATGAGAGCGTACCACAGCTAGAGAGCTGAGCGTACTCACCACAGCTAGAGAAAGCCTGCACGCAGCAACAAAGACCCAGAACAACCAAAAAGAAATAAAATAAGTAAATAAAAGAGAATAACTTCTAAAAAATTAAAAACATATGGAAAGCTATAGTTTTATATGCCCAACGTAATAAACTATCAAAGGTTACCAAGAATAACCTAAAGGTTACCAAGCTGTTAGAGCTCATGTCTTGCAATTCAGCTGATGCATCATGGATGTTTGGGAGAGAAATAAACTGAGCATCCTTTGTAAGCTATTATATATTTATTTCATGAAATTCAGTTTTTGTGCTTTGTACCTTCATTTCAACAAAATTATTACAATAATGTGATTATCAAAATTTTTCACATAATTGTGTTCCATGGATAGTAACGATGTAAAAGATTTAAAAACACCTTCTTATTATATCCCAAGTACAAAAACTTTGAATATAAATTATCGAAAATTAAAATCAGTGTAAAATAAATAGTTGCTTTTCATAAATTTTCTAAGTAGTTATTTTAGTTCTAAAATACTTATTGTTAGGGACCTCCTTGGTGGTCCAATGGCTAAGACTCCTGATCCCAATCCTAGGGGCATGGGTTCAATTCCTGGTCAGGGAACTAGATTTCACATGCCAAAACTAAAAATTTGCATGCCACAATTAAAGATCTTACACACATGCTGCTACTAAGATGTGACACAGCCAAATAAATATTTTTTAAAAATACTTAATGCTACCTGTTAGAATTAAAGGGTGATACAATTAAATTTCATGAATATAAAAATTTCAGATGGAAATTAAAGTCAAAACATGTATTGGGCT
The DNA here is from genome assembly GCA_006410615.1 of Neotragus moschatus. Classification (NCBI taxonomy): domain Eukaryota; kingdom Metazoa; phylum Chordata; class Mammalia; order Artiodactyla; family Bovidae; genus Neotragus; species Neotragus moschatus. The sequence goes on along the minus strand of SJYA01002505.1, from coordinate 2,020,612 downwards.
TTGAAATTTTTAATTAAATCTTACTAACTATTTTTATTTTTTAAATGATGGGGATCAGAGGGTAAAATTTAAAGAAAAAAAATCTATGTTTTTCTAGAATAACACCCATATTTGTCAAGAAGCAATATTATACTTCGCATATATTCTGTATTNCCTGGACTGGCGATCTATTTTCACTTTCACTTTTCACTTTCATGCATTGGAGAAGAAAATGGCAACCCACTCCAGTGTTCTTCTCTGGAGAATCCCAGGGATGGGGAAGCCTTCTATGGGGTCGCACAGAGTCGGACACGACTGAAGCGACTTAGCAGCAGCAGCAGCAGCAGCGTCATAGTAATTTGGTCTCCAGCAAAGGCATAAAAAGAGTTTTCAGTGAAATGAGTGGGGACTTCCTTGGCAATCGAGTGGTTAAGACTCTGCATTTCCTACATAGGGGGCACAGGATGGATCCCTGGTTGGGGAATTAAGATCCCACAAATGAAATGGGCCCACAGGTGGGAGACCAAGTGTTTGAAATGTTTCAAAAGTTACTTTTTATGTTTCTTTCCATAGTCAGTAGAATGGATCTTCCCAAAGGCAACTGTTTCTAAAAGAAAATGTTAATAAAGAATACAAAATAATACACATAAATTACCAACTGAACAGTGTAAATATTTTATTTTGCTGTTTCACACAAGCAAAACATCCTAGGAAGCAGGGCTTCCTAGTGCTGGCCTGTCATTTTATAGGGGTTCCTTGGCAGCCCATGGTCCAGTTAAAGCTATCAAGTCCAGGGGCCCTGAGCAGGCCTGAAGGAGCAGATGAAGGGGAGATGGGGAGCAAGGGCATACTTGGGGAGAACCATCCTGGTGGTAAAACCAGGAATGAGGCTCAGAACTAGGAAATGGAGTTGCCCAGGAGGAGGCAGAAAAATAAATACATTTGCGGTGTAACCAGGATTCCTCTTACTGCTCAGGAACAGGAAGCATCCTGGGAAATGGAAAAGTCCATGAAACCAAGACACCCACACCAGGGACTTTTAGGGTTTATGAAAGACCTCGGCCATTTCCACTTTGTGACAGCTCTTCTACTACATTCAAAAATGAGGAAGTGCCAAAATAGAGAGGATCAGGGAGAAATGCTTTAAGCTACCCATAACCTAAAACCTGAATTTTTTATTTTTATTTTAATTTTTTTTTTCATGTTTTTGCCATGCCTCACAGCATGAGGGATTTTAGTTCCCTGACCAGAGATGGAACCCAGGTCCCCTTCAGTAGAGGCACAGAGAATTAACCACTGGACGACCGGAGAAGTCCCTGAAACCTGATTTATTGTGTTCAAAGAAATGAGTTTGTTTCCTGGCACTATAAGAAGTCTGGAGACGATGCTGGTATTGGTTCCACTGGGCTCCAAGCAATTTCTGTCTTTCTAATTCACCATCTTTAAGAAGCTAGCTTTGGGACCTATGTACCACCTCCTACCCCCAGGATGCTCACTACAGTTTTAAGCATCATGGCCTCATTCAAGGCAGGAATGAGGGTGAATGGGGTAGCACCAGCAGCTTTGGTTCCATTTAAAGAAACAAAAGTTTTCCCAGAAACCCTCAGAATTCTTCAGCTTCTGCTTTGTTGGTTAGAACAATGTCATGTAGCACTCTTAGCTTCAAGAAAGTCTGGAAAAGAGAGTATTTCCCCACCCACACGATATGGTGGAAGAGGCCAAGGAGACAGGAGTTGGAAATTGGTCTTAGATTAGTCAGCCTGCAGGGCCTGGTGCCTTGGCTTACAAAAACTGCAGCCTATTTTTAATGTTGCCCTTTACCAAATTATTTTAATGTTCTATACTGGTACAACCGAGGATAAGATGGTTGGATGGCATCATCGATTCAGTGGACATGAGTTTGAGCAAACTCCAGGAGATAGTGAAGGACAGGGAAGTCTGGAGTGCTGTAGTCCATGAGGTCGCAGAGAGTCGGACATGAATGAGCAACTGAACAACAGTATAGGTACCAACAATATTGGTACAGATATACAGAAAAAATGAGCTATAATGGTGCTACTCGGAAGGCAATTAGAAATTCATATTTTGAAAATTGAAGTGCTTGGCTGGCAGTGTGGCCCAGTAATGAGAAACAAATTAAAGACTCCTTTTAATACTACCAGTGAATTTTTGTGACTCTGCGTAAGCTGAATTTCAGAGAATTGACAAAGTGTAAAGCTGAGGTGTCTTGATTTAGTGATGTAGACGTAGAAGGCACACATAACCCGTAGATGTAGAACTAGGCAGTGACCAACTTCAAAATAGCATCTCCAGAATTAGACACCCCTCCGCCCAGCCGCTTGGCCCGAAGACGTGCTGAAGCCCCGAGCCTCGCTGCTGCACGGGCTGTTTTACGGTTGTACTTGCCAGCTGGCCGGAAGGGAAGCAGGAGGCGGGGCTTAGGCAGCCCTCCCCGGCCTGCCAACCCACCTCCTCCTACCAAAAGAGGTTTGCAGAGGGGGAAAGAAGCCAGCAGGGTGTGAGAAGTGGAAAGGAGTCTTTCCGGATCCCAACCCCCACCTCGGCCCAGCTTATCAAGATTGTACCATTTCCTTTCCTTCCTCCAGGGCGATTCTTTTCTCCATATTACAAGAGGTATGTCAACTACAGTCCAGTGTCTGCCTGCCTGGTGTTCAGGAGAGTGAGTGCTTAACATGCGTTAGCCTCTTCCGCCTCCTTCCCTCTCAAATGATCTCTCAACCAAGGTAGGGAGAAGTGAATCTTCCCTTCCTCCCGGAACGCATTCTGATTTCATTTCTCCTTGGGATTGCTCAACTTCTCTTCCCGTGTTTGCGGTTTCCCCAAGCATGTGATCTGTATTTGGCAACTCTTGTCCTGGGGCAGTATGGACGGTGGAGTTATGTCTCCTACATCACGTTTCTGTACCACAAAGTCAAACTGCACTTTTCAGTTAGATCCACATGTCCCCTGTCCCTGCTGAGGGCTCTCCTCTCCCCAGACCCAGTTCCAGGAACTGTCCTATCTTCCTTGTGTTCCAGCTCCAATAGCTGAAGAACATTTCTCCTTCCCCACTCTCTCCTTTTTTCAGTCACCCACAGGACTCTTTAGACTGTAGCCAATCAGACTTCTCTATTCATGAAAATTGTCAGGCAAGAATACTGGAGTGGGTTGCCATTTCCTTCTCCAGGGAATCTTCCTGACCCAGGGATAGAACCTTTGTCTCCTGCATTGTATGTTTGGAGGACTCTCCGCTGCATGGTTTTATTAAAAGGAATCACCTTCCTCCCACTAGAGCAACTAAAAATGCTAGATTTTCTCTTTTTTCAGCCTCCCCTTTGCGACATGATCCTGGGCATGTGGCTCAGGCTCGCCAATCAGAGGGGCCTGTGCCAGGCTTTGATGGGGAGCTGGCGTGGCCTGGATGAACAGGGACCCCAGAGAATGCCCACTCTCAGTAGGAGAGAGCAAAGCAGATCTGGATTCCTGGCACAGAGGGGCCATGGCACACACATGGAATTTCCATTTGGGGTGACGTTGCTGACTGTGTAGCTTTGAGCCTAGTTCTCAAGCATCGGATGGTTCTGTGAATGGTCCACTAACGTTTTGAGACATTTTCTGCTTAATTTAGTCATTCCGTGTCAATGGATTCCAGCTAGGAACCTTGACAGTTAGTTGCATAGTAGTTGAGTCCCTGACCTAACCTTCCAAGCCTGACTGTCTCATCAGTTCCCACCTGAAGTAAGAGAAAGGACCCAGAATGCATCTCAGGGACGGATATTAATCTATTCATGTTCTTTTGTGTCAGCGGAGGCCATGCTATGGAGAGTGTACTCAACCCAGTCAGAACCACCCGCTCTAGTTCTCATTTTGTCTAAACTAACCTGGTGACCGTAGGCAAGTCACTTTCCCTCCATGGATTTCCTCACTTGTCAGATGGTTTATGTGGAGGTGCTGATCAAAAGATGTCACATTTCTGCATGGTTCCTGTTCTCAGAGCTTGACTTTCATCACAGTGCTTCCATTTAATGGACCGTTTTTGTTTTTCCTGTAATGACTTGTAACTGTAGTTCAAGCAAGAAAGCACGATGCATGGCTAATTTTATTGTCCTGTGCCGCCCTGGTTTCCAACTCCAGACTCAGCTCTATCCCAGCTTTAAAAGCTCAAGAGCTGGAACTCTACAAAGCAAAGATTAAAATATGTGTGTTCAAGCTGTTAATAAGGATTGAGACTAGGAAGTGTGCTTCATTCTACTTCTGGGTGGCATCCTGTTTACTTACGTATAGTGATGGGTCATGAAATCAGCCCAGGCGTGGGCTTGAATCCTGGCTCTGAGTGGCCTTGAGTGAAGACCATACAGGTTCTCACATTCTGCTCCATGGTACCAGCTAAGAGGTTGGTACTGACTTACCTTCCTGAGAAGGCTGTGAGTTTCTCAGGTGCAGGAACTGTCTTATGTGGATTTCCCGTCCCCGCTTTACCCCTCTCACTTTGACGTCTATATACCTATGTATATGTAGAATATTCCTGGAAGACCACCCAGGAAACCGACAGCTGTGGGGGCTTCAGGGAAGACTGGAGCTGTGGAAGTGGGGGATTTACCCTTCACTGTGCAATCTTGAATATTTGACCATGAACATAATGTAACTATTTTTAAACTGCTTAATAGGGAAATAAGAAAATTCATATCTCCATTTTTATTTCATTTTCTGGCAGTAAAATAATGTATTTGTTCACACCCTGTCTTGAGAGGGGTGGACATTCTGATTTCTCTGTCTAGCTAAGGATGGTTGCTCACCTCTCTTCAACCTGGAAGGCCTCCCAGAGGTGGTGTCTTCTGGTGACAGATTAGGAGTTAGTCAGTTGAGGGAGTGTATTCCAAGCAGAGGGACCACCGTGCAGGTGTGAGAGTGTGGGCCTTCTGAGAAAATGCAAAGAAGGTAGACTTGGTGGAGATCAGCCCGAAGGGATGGGATAGGTCCTTTAGGGCTCCCAAAACGTCCTAGAAACTTGAATCCTTGGTCTTTATCCCAGACACAGCGGGGAAGCTGCTGAAAAGATTTCAGGTTGGTAAGTGATACTGTACAAATCAGCAACTCTCATGTTATGAGCAGCTCCCGTGGCTTGTCAGTTAGACAGCTGGGTTCTCGATCATGGGACCCTCTCCAGACCACCAGTTTATACTACTGTTAACCTGATCATTATTGAAATTTTAAATCGTTTTTTAATTATTTATATTATTTATTTTTATTTTTGGTTGCACTGGGTCTTCATTGCTGCACACGGGCTTTCTCTAGTTGTGGAGAGTGGGGGGTGCAGGGGGGGCTACTCTCTAGTTGCGGTGCCGGGGCTTCCCTTCTTGCAGAGCATGGGCTCTAGGCACGTGGACTTCAGTAGTCATGGCACAACTGAAGGCCCCTAGAGCATGCAGGCTTCAGGAATTGTGGCAAACAGGCTCAGCTGCTCCTTGGCATGTGGTATCTTCCCAGACCAGGGATCAAACCTGTGTGCCCTGCATTGGCAGGCAGATTCTTATCCACTACACCACCAGGGAAACCCCTTTACTACTTTTTGTCCAAGAGTCAGATCAATGCTGGGACTTCCCTGGTGTTCTAGTGGTTAAGAATTTGCCTTCCAATGCAAGGGACATGGGTTCAATCTCTGGTCAGGGAACTAAGGTCCCACAGGCCACAGGGCTACGTGTCACAACTAGAGAAGCCCATGCGTAGCAGTGAAGAGCTTCCACATTGCAAGGACCCAGCACTGCCCAAAAAAAGAAAAGGTCAGTGCTACTATCTGAGATGATATTTGCAGTGATGTTCATTAGGGATTTCATGGAATCGGGCTTTTAATGATGGGGAAGTGTAGGAATTCAGTTCAGTTACAAACCTAGGTAATTTTGAGGAGCACTTGGGCTTCTGCAGACATGTTTAACTTAAAAATCTTTTTTTGATCTTGAATGCCTTGAAATACATAGAAGACACCCAGGTGATCGTAGATGCTCAGAATTCCTAAGAAATTGTCAGAAGAGTTCGGGTTTTTTCTACAAAGGACCTCTGAGCACTGAGCCTGCAGCAGTATGAAACCTGACAAGCAGAGGTCCCTGTTCTCTGTGAGGTCAGTCTAGAAACATGCAAGAGGATATGAGATTAATGTGATAATTTAAAACAGGAAGTTCTACTGTCAAACCCTGATATTAAAGTGAGAGCAGAGAAGAAAACATTTGTATATCTTCAAGTTTAAGCTAAGATTTTTTTATGTTTATATTAAGGATTTTACCTCTTTTCTCAGGGCTAAATTGGTCTCATCAGTGATGGCCAACCTTTCATGAGCTATAAGTTGACTATCATTTTCCCAGATTTAGCTGCAACACCATGACTATGGTCCTGATTTTCATTTGAGGGCTGCAGGGTGAAAAATGCAGTGAGAGTGAAAATTGCTCAGTTATGTCCGACTCTTTGCTACCCCATCGACTATACAGTCCATGGAATTCTCCAGGCCAGAACACTGGAGTGGATAGCCTTCCCTTTCTCCAGGGGATCTTTCCAACCCAGGGATTGAACCTAGGTCTCCCTCATTGCAGGTGGATTCTTTACCAGCTGAGCCACCAGGGAAGCCCAGGGATGCAGGGTAGATTAGTGAATACTTACTTTGCATTGAGTTTAGTAAAAGTTGAGATAAAATATATCTAAAGCAAAAAGAAAAATGCAAAGGGTAATTTACAGTTCAAACCAGAACTCTTTTGGATTTCTCTGGTGGTCCAGTGGATGAGAGTCCACCTGCCAGTGCACAGGACATGAGTTTGATCGCTGGTCCAGGAAGATCCGACATGTCATGGAGCAGCTGAGCCTGTGAGCTGCAGCTGCTGAGCCCATATGCCCTAAAACCTGTGCTCTGCAAAGAGAGAGTAGCCCCTGCTTGCCACAGCTAGAGAAAACTCATGCATAGTACCAATAACCAAGCACAGTCAAAAATAAATACATTATTAAAAAAAAAAGAAAGAAAGAAAGAAAGAAACCAGAACACTTTCAAGAGTGAAAGGGGTGAAATTTTAAAATCTCACCTTGAAATCAGGTATGAATTGGGGCTGTCCAAGGGAAAGCAGGCATCTTCACTCTGTATCTCATAGGGAACTCATTCTGTTACCAGAATGGCTGACTGGACTCTCCTCAGGGTTGTAGCTTGGACCAAGACCCCTTGTCTCTGCCAAGGAGGTTCTCCTTCCCGTTGGATTCTCACAGCCAATAACAAAGCCCATGCTGAGACTGAAACAACACAAACTTTATCCAATGGCCAAAGAATGGAGAAGAGGGAGCCTGGTTTGCAAATCAAAACTTCACAACCCTACTTGGGCAGAGATACCATTATATGAGAGGGTAGAGATAAAAGGGAGTGTATTGGAAAGCATGAGAGGATTATTCACAAATTATCCAGAATAACGGGTGGTTCAGACCCAGAACTGATGCAGCACTCCTTTCTTCCCGATCTTTGTTTGGGCTTTTCTAGTTGTTGTCATGGCAACTGGCAGGTGTGTCACTTAGCTAGTTACAAGAAGCTTATAATGAGGCTACCGGAAGTCAAATTTTCCACCATCTTGGGCCTAGATCAGGGGTTCCCAAGCCCCAGGCCATGGACAGGTACTTGTCCATGGCCTGTTAGAAACTGGGCCACACAGCAGGAGGTGACTGGCAGCCAGAACCAAAACCATTCCCCCCCAACTCCTTTCTGTGGAAAAATTGTCTTCCATGAAATGGGTCCCTGGTGCTAAAAAGGTTGGGGACCTCTGGCCTAAATGGTTATAACTGGTTCTTATCTTTTTCTCTTTGCAACTTCCTCTTGAAACTTAGATAACAGCAGTTGGTTTTCATTTGCTCACCGTGATAGAATTCTGGGGCACCAGCCTTGATAACAATTCTACTTAGAAGAAAAGAAAAGCCAGCTATTAATTTATTCACAATTAAAGGTTGTNACTGGTTCTTATCTTTTTCTCTTTGCAACTTCCTCTTGAAACTTAGATAACAGCAGTTGGTTTTCATTTGCTCACCGTGATAGAATTCTGGGGCACCAGCCTTGATAACAATTCTACTTAGAAGAAAAGAAAAGCCAGCTATTAATTTATTCACAATTAAAGGTTGTGTTGTTGTTCAGTCACTCAGTTGTGTCCAGCTCTTTGTGACCCCATGGACTGCAGCATGCCAGGCTTCCCTGTCCTTCACCATCTCCCAGAGTTTGCTTAAACTCACGTCCACTGAGTCAGTGATGCCATCCAACCATCTCGTCCTCTGTCATCCCTTTCTTCTCCTGCCTTCAATCTTTCAGTTTATTCATAAGTGAGAGTTGACTTTGTCTTACCCCCATAAGCAGTCTGGAAGTAGGATGTTGCTGGTGGCCTTGCAATCCCAGCATATGAGGGTGGAAGGCTCCCACTCTCTAGGCCTTTCCCTCCAAGTGCTGAGATGACAGGTCCAGCCCTTGCAGCCACGCAGGAAGAAGAAAAGATGCAGGTCTGGGAGTGTGAAAGCTGAGGTTTTCCAGAAATCCTCAGTGGCCTTGTACTTATTCAACCCTGGCCAGATACTCAGCCATAGAAAGGAAAAAAACTGATTTGCAGAGACATGATTGGGGTCACAAAGAGTTGGACACGACTGAAGTGGCTAAGCACGCACGGATGGATCTAGAGACTGTCTCATACAGAAAGAGAAGAACAAATAGCATATAATATCACTTATATATGGAATCTAGAAAAATGATACAGTTGAACTTATTTGCAAAGCACAAATAGGAATACAGACATAGAGAATGAACAAACATATGGATACCGAGGCGGGGAAGGAGGGGTGGGATGAATTTAGAGATTGGGATTGACGTATATACACTATTGATACTATGTATGAAGTAGGTAACTCATGAGAATCTACTATATAGCACGGGGAACTGTACTCAATGCTCTGTGGTGACCTAAATGAGAAGGAAATCCAAAAAAGAGGGGATGTATGTACAGGTGTAGCTGATTCACTTTGTTGCATGGCAGAAAGTCACACAACATTGTAAAGAAACTATTCCAATAAAAACTTTAAAAACAAAACAAAACATTGGCCAGAACTGTCTCATAGTTTCCAGGTACAAAGGAAGTGAGACAGCCTGCTTTCAGTGGAGGAGTAAACCAAGAAAAGAGAGGGTTGGAAAGGTTTGGGTCCAACCTATAGAGCATCTACCATAGGCTCCAAGTAGGAAACACACACAGGGCCATGGAAACAGAAGAGAATACACCTAATTCTTCAAGAGTGATGGCGGTGATGAAAATGCCTTCCCAGAATGGGAGATCAGCCTCAGGTGACTTGAAGGATGGAGAGCTCCCCAGACAGACACAAAGAGTGAGGAAGGGCATTTGAGACAATGGCAACCCACTCCAGTACTCTTGCCTGGAAAATCCCATGGACAGAGGAGCCTGGTGGGCTACAGTCCATGGGGTCACCAGGTGACTTCACTTTCTCTTTTCACTTTCATGCATTGGAGAAGGAAATGGCAACCCACTCCAGTGTTCTTGCCTGGAGAATCCCAGGGACGGGGGAGCCTGGTGGGCTGCTGCCTCTGGGGTTGCACAGAGTCGGACACGACTGAAACAACTTAGCAGCAACCACAGGAAGCATAGGGTCAACCTCAGGAAATTAAGCCCAACAGGTAGGAAGGTGCTAAGGAGCTTAATTTTCATTTGCTAGGAGATCATCTGGGGGCTTTTAAGTAGATTTTAGGGCGTCCCCAGATCTACCTAATCAGAACCTTCCAGAGGTGCCTGGCAGGTTTGGGAAAGTTGGCTTCAGTCTTGACCAGGGATTCTCAAAAAAAGATGCTGCTTAAAGCTGTGTTTCTAATTTCTATGCAGAGAACATCATGCAGATGATGGGCTGGATGAATCACAAGCTGGAATTAAGATTGCCAGGAGAAATATCAACAACCTCAGATATGCAGATGATACCACCTTAAAGGTAGAAAGCAAAGAGGAGCTACAGAACCTCTTGATGAGGGTGAAAGAGAAGAGTGAAAATCTGGTTTAAAACTTAACATTCAAAACATGAAGATCATAGCATCCAATCCCATCACTTCATGGTAAATAGATGCGGAAAAAATTGGAAACAGTGACAGACTTTATTTTCTTGGGCTCCAAAGTCATTGCAGATGGTGACTGCAGCCAAGAAATTAAAAGACGCTTGCTCCTTGGAAGAAAAGCTATGACATACCTAAACAACATATTAAAAAGCAGAGACATCACTTTGCTGACAAAGGTCCATATAGTCAAATCTATGGTTTTTCCAGTAGTCATATACAGATGTGAGAGTTGGACCTTAAGGTTGAGCACCAAAAAATTGATGTTTTCGAACTGTGGTGCTGGAGAAGATTCTTGAGAGTCCTTTGGACAGTAAGGAGATCAAACCAGCCAATCCTAAAGGAAATCAACCCTGAATATTCATTGGAAGGACTGATGCTGAAGCTGAAGCTCCAATACTTTGGCCACCTGATGCAAAGAGCCAACTCATTGGAAAAGACCCTGATGCTGGGAAAGATTGAGGCCATGAGAAGAGGGCAACAGAGGATGAGATGGTTGGATGACATCATTGACTCAATGAACACGAGTTTGTGAGAACTCTGGAGGATGGTGAAGGACAGGAAGTCTGGTGTGCTACAGTCCATTGGGGTCGCAAAGAGTCAGACATGACTTGGTGATTGAACAGAACTGAAAGCTGCCCACAGGGTCTGCCCCCATGCCCCCTCAGGACCAGGGTTAGGGTTAGGGTTAGGACCTCCAGGACCAGGCATCAGAATGGCAGTCTATCTGGTGAGGAAGCTGCTTATTGAGGGGATGGTCACTGGATCACTGCTCTCCTGTCAGTTTGATGGGACCAGAAATGAAGTTGGATCAGTTCCGCAGGTGGGATGAATACAAAGCCTGGCAAACAGCAACAGAGAGTAACCCAACTTCTTTCTGAAAGTGGCTGAGGCTGCACCTTCTCAGCATTTTGACCATTCCTGAACAATTCCCAGCCAGGGCCCCACCTTCCCAGGGAACCAGAAGGAACCAGGAGAAAGATGAGTTCCCGGTCTCCGGCAGGCCTTCTCTTGGGACTCACCCCCACAGGGCTTCCCCATATCCCTCTCTCTATAAACTCTCATTCCTCCTCCCTCGCTGCAGAGCTAGCCTGGGGAAATGGTTCAATGTAAGCTACTGCAGGGGAGGGAAGGATGGAGGGAGAGGAGGCAGCTGCTGGTGTCTTTACCCTCTGCGATGCTTTAGAACAAACACAGGGCCTCCTGCTATCAGCAACACTAGTTTTGCAGGCAAAGCACCGTTTGTCTTGAGTCAGATATATATCCTAAACAAATCTCAGTTACCTCTAGGACTCTGGGTTAGCCCTGGCATTGGTAGCTAGAGAAGACTTCATACCAGTCCTCAAAATATGAGGTCGGTCACCTTCCCATCTCTCCTTTTACTTCTTCAGTAAACATTTCTTTGAGAACTTGCCATCTGCTGGAGGCTGTGATGGCCCTGAGGCTCCAGAAAGAAAGGCAAGCCCTTTGTTTGGAGTAGAGAAAACAATAAAGGAGTGAAAAGTAGGTCAGCAAAAAGCTGTGACCACACTGGGGCCATCAAGGAGGGGACTAACCTGGACTAGGATGGGGGCAAAAGTGGGGTGCAGGCAAGGCAGTCTGAGCCAGTCTTGCAAAGCCAGCTCTAGCTGACCAGTGCAAAGGAAGTTTATTCCTTTAAAAAAAAAAAGTATCTATTTTATTTTTTAAATTTTTGGCTGTGCTGGGTCTTTGTTGCTTTGCACAGGCTTTCTCTAGTTTTGGAGAACAGGGCTACTCTTTGTTGTGGTGCTCGGGATTCTCATTTCAGTGGCTTCTCTTGTGGAGCACAGGCTCTTGGGCCCATGGGCTGCAATAGTGGCAGCGCGCAGGCTCTAGGGTGCGCAGGCTTCAATAGTTGCAGCTCACAGACAGCAATTGCAGCTCATGGGACCTAGAGCCCAGGCTCAATAGTTGTGACTAGGGGGCTTAGTGGTTCCTTGGCATATAGAATCTTCCCAGACCAGGGATCAAACCTGTGTCCCCTGCGTTGGCAGGTGGATTCCTATCCAATGTGTCACCAGGGGAGTCCAGCAAGTTTATTCCTGCTGGAATAAACCAGCCAGAGGGAATAGATTGCAGTGGGATTTCAGGGATAAAACAAATGGTGTTTGCAGACTTTGCCTTTCCCATCTTCACCCCTGCTCAACCCCAGAAACTTCACTTCATCACCAGTTCGACTAACTTTTTAGTACTTTGTGGTCCAGAGAGTGAGCAGAAAAGGCCCAAAGGGAAATGTTTACTTGGGGGGAGGGGAGAGTGAGTCAATCTTCTGATGAAGAGTGAAATTGGGAAGAGAGAAGGAGGAGAGTGTCATTCTTGGCCGTTGAACTGCCTCTAGAACTGAACCCCGCTGTACAGTTAAATCAGTGGGCTTGGAGCTGCCTTTCCGGCAAATCTTGGCATCTAGAGGCCTACTGCTCTCCTCCGCCCACCAGCCACACTAATCCCCATAGCCACCCATTCATTCTCTCAGTCACTGATGCTAAAGAAACTGTTCATGAGCAAAAGAAAGCCTCTGACCTCATGGACTTCCATCTCGGTGACAGAGACAGGCAAAACACAGTCAAACCAGTAAGGGATAAAGAGAAACAAGAAACAGAAGGCAAAAGGGAGGGGGAGAAGAGATTAATATTGTTGGGAGGCCTCCTCCATAACAAGGTGACAGGTGGGCAGAGACGGAAGGAGGCCTGTAGGTAGAGATCTGGGGGCAACACATCCTAGGAGGAGAGAGCAGCAGCTTCACAGGCTCTGAGGCGGGACTTCGGGGGAACCCCGAGGTTGCCAGTGCTGCTGAAACAGGATGAGCAAAGCAGGGGATTCCTTGCAAGAGAAGAAACCCAGGGCTTCCCTTGTGGTCCAGTGGTTAAGAATTCACTTTGCAATGTAGGGAACGCCTATAGCCTGAGTGCCCTAGAGCCCATACTCAGAAACAAGAAAATCCATCACAATGAGAAGCCCAAGCACCACAACTAGAGAGTAGCCCCTGCTTTCCCCCACGACAAAAAGCCCACACGTGGCAACAAAGACTCAGTGCAGCCAAAGATGAGAGAGGAGAGACCCAGAAGGAGTTTAAGAACACCAGCTTTGCAGTCATGCATGCCTGAGACCTGCTGTTTGGCAGCTGTCTACATTTAGGCAAATTGCCTAAACCTCCCCCATGGCTCGTTCTGCTTGTCCGTCAAATGTAAGGAACAGTGTTATTGTCCTTATGGTGCCCCTGTTACTGAACTCTACTTGGGTCTACTTGCCCGAAGCACAGCAATGAAATAGGCATTGTGGTGAAGGAAAGTACAATGCTCGTGGCACGGCTCCCAGGAAAGAGAGTGATGCTCAAAATCCCTTCCCCAGTGGCTTTCAGGGAAGGGATTTTCAAGACAGCGTGAGAGAGCCAGGCACAGGGTACGTGATCAGCCGGTGGGTAGTTTTCTGATTGGTTGGTGGTGAGTTAACAGAGTGATGTTCTGTGTTCAGTCTTCTGGTCTGGTGGCCAGCATGCAGTGGGGGTTCAGTGTCTGTGAGACAGCTTAAGGACATGGCTCAGAATATTATCTGTCACCCTTGAAGAGGAGCCAAAGGTCCTTGACTTTGTTTTTAATGGCTCAACTATTATTATTTTGTCTGGCTTGACTATTTTCCTTTGTTTCTTCATTTTCTCACTTCTCTGATTAAATTTGCTCTTTAGAACTCAGGGAAGGCCTAGTAGGCTAGATATTTTCCACCAAGAGGCTGGGGGACATAGGGTCTGGGGAGGTCTATCGCTTTGGGAAGGCCCTGCAGAGTCCAGCTTGGTTTCATGCCACATACTTTTAGTATAAGTTATTTACTATGACTACTTTCCCAAAGAGGGTTTTTCCCCAACAACATATGCTAAGCTTATTTTTCCAATTTTTTTAATCATAGAAAAATATGCCTAACATAAAATTTATCATCTTAACCACTTTTTAGCTTGTAGTTTAGGAATATTTTCACAGGTTGAGCAACCATCCACCTCCATAACCCCTTTCATCTTGTAAAATTGAAACTATTTATTATTATCTCTTAAATTCCTCCTTCATCCCAGCCCTTGGCTACCACTATTCTACTTTAGATCTCTATGAATTTAAGCATCTCATATAAATGGAATTATATAATATTTGTCCTTTCGTGATTTGCCTATTTCACTTTTTTTTTTTTTTTTTTTTGGCCTTGTGAAATGTGGGATCCTAGTTCTCCGTCCAGGGATCAAACCCAAGCACTCTGCAATGGAGGTGCAATACCTTAACTACCGGACTGCCAGGGAAAGCCCCGTCTAATCTCACTTAGCTTAATGTCCTCCAATGTCACCCATGTTGTAGCATGTGTAAGAATTTCCTTTCTTCTCAAGGCTGAATAATATTCCATTGTATGTCTCTATCATATTTTGTATATCCATTTATCCATAGATGAACAGCGTTTGCCTATTGTAAAGAATGCTGCTGTGAACATGGGAATAGAGGCGCCTCTTCAAGACCCTGTCTTCAGTTCTTTCAGCTATATACCCCCACGGTATATACCCCCCGGTGGAACTGCTGAATCATGCTGTAGTTCTATTTGTAACTTTTTGAGGAAACTACTGTTTTTTGCAACATCTGCACCATTTCACATTGCTGCCAACAGTGCACAAGGGTTCCAGTTTCTCCACATCCACATCCTCACCAGCGCTTGTTATTTTCTGGAGTTTTTTGGATAGTTCACATCCTACTAGGGGTCAAGTTTGTTTTTTTTTTTTTTTTTTTTTTTAGTTTTATAAAAACATCTTCGATCACATGACAACAGCTTGTCTCCCACACCGTGTGTGGGGTATGTGGGCATCACACACCGACGATCACAACTTGTCCTCACGGCTTCCTCCATGCCTCAAGGGGGAGCAGGGGCTGCTAGCCTCACTCTGGAGCTTTGACACAGGCCCCCAAAGCAAGGCCAGAGGAGTGTAGAGTTCGACTGGGTCTCGGCAAGACAGTTGCCAAAGTCAGAGTCAGGAGTCAGTTACTTCAGACGGAAGCAGACAGTTCCTCTTTGAATCGGTACTTCCTTCTGCTTTCTTTTCATTTGAGCAAGCAGAAACCTGAGACTTGAAACCATTTGCAGAGCAACCTAGATGTCCACTGACAGATGAATGGATAAAGAGGTCGTGCATATATACGACAGAATGTTACTCAGTCATGAAAGGAACAAATCTGAGTCAGTTGTAGTGAGGTGGAGGAGCCTAGAGCAGGTCATATGGAGCGAAGTAAGTCGACAAAAGCAAATATCATATATCAGTGCGTATCTATGGAATCTAGAAAAATGGTACTGGTGAACCTGCTTGCAGGGAAGGAGTGAAGACGCAGGTGTAGAGAACAGACTTGTGGACACAGTGGGGAAAGAAAGTGGGCTCACTGAGCATTGACGTACATATATGTATATACATCGTGTGAAATGGGGAGCCCGTGGGCAGCTGCTCCACAGCACAGGGAGCCCCCTTTGGCACTCTTCCATGACCTAAAGGGGTGGGACAGGGGGAGGGGAGGGAGGCTCCAGGGGGAGGGGGTATATATGTAATTATGAGTGATTTGAGCCATTGTACAACAGAAACCAACACAACATTGTAAGGCAAGTTTCCTCCGATTAAAAAATAAAATAAAAACCGTTTCCAGGGAGTTCTGAGCTCCCAGCCAGACATAAGGAAACACCTTTGTTGCTTTCCATGTTCGTTTTGAACATGAGTCATGGGGAGGGCCTTCGGCAACTGGTCCTCAGAATGGTCTCTGGAATGTGGGCAGATTGTAGCAGATCCTGTCTCTACCCATCCCTGCTCGACCCCTGTCTCTGCCCGCGGTCGCACACCGTATCTGATCTGGAGTGTTCTGTTGAGTCACATCTCTTGCTTGTCCTCTCTGAGCTTCTCAGGAGCCTACTCCACCCCCTGCCCTGCCCTTGCTCACTGCGTGGCTTTTTCACCTTATGCTAGAAGCACCGCAGGACACAGGTCTCTCTCCTTGGAACACAGCCCCGGCTCCCTGCTCTTTCTGGCCCCCATTCATCCTCTCCAGTTGGCCCTTGGGTCTATGATGGTGGGAGAGATGGGCACAGGCCTCATTCTGGAGGAACGAGGAGGCACAGCAGGGGAAAAACAGTAATGACTGACAGTCTGCAAACTGAGTGCTGTATTAAAGAAAAACTCAGTGCTACATTAAATAAAAAAAATAAAGGTCCAGAGGCGAAAAGTGAAGAATCGAGTGGAGGATCTTGCCGCTGAGCCAGGGGCCTGGGAGCCCATCCCAAACCTTGGCTTTGCTGGTGCGGCTTGGGAGGGGGAACACTCTATGTCCACAGGAAGCAAGGTCTCTGACTGCTGCTAATGGGCTGGAGGAGAGGTGATGGATGCTGGGTACCCGCCTGGCTCTGCTGTACTTCTGGGGTGCCCAAGATGGGAGTGGAGGTGCCAGTCAGTGGGCCAGGTGGCCAGGTCAGGGTCTGTCAGCTCCTATGACTGCAGCACACAGCAGGGACGTTGAACCTAGTTTGGGATCATTGAGATAAGTTTCAGAAAAGGGCGTGGTTAAAAAAAAAAAAACACAGAAAAAAATAATAAAAACATTTTTTTAAAGTAAAGAAAAAAGTGTGATGATTTTCTTCCCTGTTTGTTTTTTTACTAGAAATACCAGCTCCTCACTGATAACCTGTAATGACAATTACAGGTGCTCCTAGTGATCACATGGTATGTGGCAGATGCTTTGCTGAATTCTTTACACGTGTTATCTCCCAACAATTAAGTTGTCTCCCAACATTATCTCCCAAGTTATCTCCCAACATTAAATCTTCCCAACAATCTTAGGAGGCTTTATCACTATCACCATTTTATAGATGTCAACTAAGGACTATACCACTAGGGAGGTTAAGTAAATTTTACAAGGTCCAAATGTGGTTTTTGGTTTAGTCACTAAGTTATGTCTGACTCTTGTGATCCCATGGACTATAGCCCACCCACCAGGCTTCTCTGTTCATGGGATTTCCCAGGCAAGAATACTGGAGTGGGTTGCCATTTCCTTCTGCAGGGGATCTTCCCCACCCAGGGGTCGAACCCAGGTCTACTGCATTGCAGGCAGATTCTTTACCAACTGAGCCACTGAACTCCAAACTTTAAATTCTGTCTAAGTACAATATGTAGGCGTTTTCTTTACCTGGCCGCAGGGCTTTCTTTAATTCCGAATTCTTTTGCCATTATTCGCATTTAAACTACTTCTCCAGGTTCTGCCTAAAAAAAGCAAGGTTTAAGCATACTTTAAAAAAGTCTCTGTCTCTGTAATGGTGTATCTCCCCGAATAATTTTTCTGATGAAATCAGAAGAGAAATGGTTCAACCTCATTGTGGCAAGAAGTTTTCAAACTTTAACTGCAAAAGGTTATGGATATATTAACTAATCTTATTGTGGTAGTCATGTCTCACTATATACATATGCCTGTTCATTAAGCTGTACATCGTAAACTTACATACTTTTTTATTTGGCTGCACTGTGTGGCATGAGGGATTTTAATGGCACCCCACTCCAGTACTCTTGCCTGGAAAATCCCACGGACAGAGGGGCCTGGTGGGCTGCAGTCCATGGGGTCGCTAAGAGTCAGACACGACTGAGCGACTTCACTGTGACTTTTCACTTTCATTCATTGCAGAAGGAAATGACAACCCACTCCAGTGTTCCTGCCTGGAATATCCCAGGGACGGGGGAGCCTGGTGGGCTGCCGTCTATGGGGTCACACAGAGTCGGACACGACTAAAGTGACTTAGCAGTAGCAGCAGCAGCAGGGATTGAACCCGTGCCCCTTGGAGTGGAAGCAGATTCTTATCCACTGGGCAGCAAGGGAAGTCCAATAAAGATTTTTTACACGTATATTTAAGTTATTATTTATTTTGACTGCGCTGGGTCTTTGTTGCTTTGTGCAGGCTTTCTCTAGTTGTGGAGAACAGGAGCTACTCTTTGTTGTAGTTTGGGAGCTTCTCTTTGCCGTGGCTTCTCTGGTTGCAAAGTACAGGATCTAGGCACACGGGCTTCAGTAATTGCAGCACTCAGGCTCAGTCGCTGTGGCACATGGGCTTAGCTGCTCTGAGGCATGTGGAGTCTTCCCGAATCAGGGATCGAACCGGTGTCTTCTGCTTTGGCAGGTGGATTCTTATCCACTATGCCACAGGAGAAGTGCTCCAATAAAGATTTCTGATGGATGGGGTTTTCTCTAACAAACTTACTTTCTCTAAGTTATTGGCTGCAAGTATAAAACGGCCTCTATACCTTCGTATCACCTCTGACGGGCAGTTTACCTTTGCTCACCAGTTGGGGAAGGGTTTTACATTTGACAGAGAGGTCCAAAACAGACAGTGCGTCTCTGTTTTGATCTTTCAAGAAAAATACCTGCCTTAATACCTGACCCAACCTTAAAAATCAGGGAAATGACACAGAGAATTGGGATTCCCGTAAACCTGTATTTATACTGGTAACTGGAATTAATGTAGACCTCAGGGCTTTTAGTGACTTCTTCTGACCTCTTCTGGATATATTTGGGATTGCATGGCGGTCAGGTCCTTTTAAAGCAACCAGCACAATGAGAATTATAGAGTAGAAGTACAAAGGGTTTCATCCAAATCCCTCATTTTTGAGATAAAGAAAGGCCCAATGGGTTAATGTAACTTATCCAAGGTCATTTAGTACACGGTGGCATATGCAGGAGTGGTATCTAGATATGTTATCTAATTTCCTGGTAAAACACAGATGTATAAACAGTGCTGAACTGCATTTGATGACTGCTTTTGCATTATCTGCAGAGAACCATCCTTATTAGAAATGGGGACAACTGGCATAGACAAAGTGACCGATAATCAAGAATTTAAAATTAAGATTGTTTACGGAAGGTCATAACACCTTCAGGCCCCATATCTCTTTATCCCACAATTATTTTCACTTCCTGTTTGATGATGTATGTAGATTAACAGAAAAGAGAGTCAAAGAATTCATTTTCATAAAGAGCTCNTGGCATAGACAAAGTGACCGATAATCAAGAATTTAAAATTAAGATTGTTTACGGAAGGTCATAACACCTTCAGGCCCCATATCTCTTTATCCCACAATTATTTTCACTTCCTGTTTGATGATGTATGTAGATTAACAGAAAAGAGAGTCAAAGAATTCATTTTCATAAAGAGCTCTTTTTTAGTTGCAAATTCCTCTTCTTGATTACGGTTTGTTAAATTTAGTTTACATTCCCAGAGGAAATTTCAACTGACTCTAGGGAAAAAAGTCTGCCCCGGGTTAAAAGGATTGGTCCTTTTAAGAACTGACTCTGCTTATGTTCCTGCAAAGCCATTTGGGACAAAAGAAGTGTCCAGAGGTTTCTGTGCTTCAGGGGCATGAGTTACAGGTCTCCCCTTTGAGGTATATCCAGATTAGAAAGCTGAGTGACCGCAAATATAGGGTCAACTAATTCCACATTTTAAAAGATCCAGATACATAGCATTATCTAGGTGAGCAGAGTATCATATTTGAAAGAACAAAAGCTTTGGAGCTGTGCAGTTAGTCAGTGCTTGCCAGCTGTGTGAGCTTAGGTAAACTCCTTAACCTCTCTGAGCCTCGGTCCTCAGCTATAAAATAAAACTCAGAAATGATACCTCCCCAGAGAGGAGTTTAAGAGTAAACTAGACTGTGTGTGAAAGTTCTTAGCACAGAACCTGGTACAACAGACCAAGAGCAGGGATAGTGTCAAGTTTTTTATACAAAGTTTCTCACTCAGTATACCAGATTTTTTAAAAATTTACTTTATTATAGTTGGCTTACAACATTGTGTTAATTTCTACTGCACAGCAAAGTGATTTAGTTATACATATATTTTTTTTAATTTAATATTTACTTATTTATCTATTTGGCTGCACCAGGTCTTCCTTTTGGCACCCTGGATCTAGTTCCGTGACCAGGGATCGAATCTGGGCCCCAAACATTGGGAGCATGGAGTTTTAGCCACTGGGCCACCAGGGAAGTCCCCATATATACATTCTTTTCATGTTCTTTTCCATTGTGATTTATCATAGGATATCACATATAGTTCCCTTCGGTATACAGTAGGTCCTTGTTGTTTATCCACTCTGTACATAATAGTTTATATCTGTTAATCCCAATCGATCACTCCCCTCCCCCTTGGCAAGCACAAGTCTGTCTTCTATGTTAGCCTGTTTCCGGTTCGTGGATAAGTTCATTGGTGCTGTACTTTAGATTTCACACGTAAATGATGTCATATGGCACTTATCTTCCTCTTTCTGACTTATTTCACTTAGCATGATATTCTCATGCTCTGATACTCTCATTCTCTCATAGATAAGTTCATCTGTGTTGCTGCAAATGGCATTATTTGGTTCTTTTTTATGGCTGGGGAGTATCTTATTGTACGTATGTACCACATCTTCTTTACCCATTCATCTGTCAGTTTGGATGCCAGGTTGGAGGAATCACAAGCTGGAATCAAGGTTGCTGGGAGAAATATCAACAACCTTAGCTATGCAGATGATAACCACCCTAATGGCAGGAACTAAATAAAGAACCTCTTGAGGAAGGTGAAAGAGGAGAGTGGNCCCTTCGGTATACAGTAGGTCCTTGTTGTTTATCCACTCTGTACATAATAGTTTATATCTGTTAATCCCAATCGATCACTCCCCTCCCCCTTGGCAAGCACAAGTCTGTCTTCTATGTTAGCCTGTTTCCGGTTCGTGGATAAGTTCATTGGTGCTGTACTTTAGATTTCACACGTAAATGATGTCATATGGCACTTATCTTCCTCTTTCTGACTTATTTCACTTAGCATGATATTCTCATGCTCTGATACTCTCATTCTCTCATAGATAAGTTCATCTGTGTTGCTGCAAATGGCATTATTTGGTTCTTTTTTATGGCTGGGGAGTATCTTATTGTACGTATGTACCACATCTTCTTTACCCATTCATCTGTCAGTTTGGATGCCAGGTTGGAGGAATCACAAGCTGGAATCAAGGTTGCTGGGAGAAATATCAACAACCTTAGCTATGCAGATGATAACCACCCTAATGGCAGGAACTAAATAAAGAACCTCTTGAGGAAGGTGAAAGAGGAGAGTGGAAAAGCTGGCTTAAAACTCAACATTCAAAAAACTAAGATTATGGCATCTGGTCCCATCACTTCATGGCAAATAGATGGGGAAAAAATGGAAACAGTTGCAGATTTTATTTTCTTGGGTTCCAGCATCACTGCAGATAGTGATTGCAGCCATGAAATTAAAAGACCCTTGCTCCTTGGAAGAAAAACTATAACAAATCTAGATAGCGTTTTAAAAAGCAGAGACATCACTTTGCTGACAAAGGTCTATATAGTCAAAGCTATGGCTTTTCCAGTAGTCTTGTACGGGATGTGAAAGTTGGATCATAAAGAAGCCTGAGTACT
Organism: Neotragus moschatus; assembly: GCA_006410615.1. Classification (NCBI taxonomy): domain Eukaryota; kingdom Metazoa; phylum Chordata; class Mammalia; order Artiodactyla; family Bovidae; genus Neotragus; species Neotragus moschatus. Next base: position 1,999,061 of record SJYA01002505.1, on the reverse strand, counting down.
GAAGAATTGATGCTTTCAAACTGTGGTGCTAGAAAAGACTCTTGAGAGTTCCTTGGACAGCAAGGAGATCAAACCAATCAATTATAAAGGAAATCAACACTGAATACTCATTGGAAGGACTGATGCTAAAGTTGAAGCTCCAATACTTTTTCCACCTGATGCAAAGAGGTGACTCTTTGGGAAAGACCCTGATGCTGGAAAGGATCAGGCCAGGGATTGAACTGGTATCCCTTGCATTGCAAGGTGGATACTTAACCACTGGACCACCAGGGAAGCCCTATTTGTAGACTTCTTAGTGATGGCCATTTTGACTGTTGTGAGGTGGTGACTTACTGTTGTTTTGACTTGCATTTCTCTAATAATTAGTGGTGTTGAGCATTTTTTTCAAGTTCTTGTTGACCATCTATCTGTATATTTTCTTTGGAAAAAAAATATCTGTTTGCATCTTCTGCACATTTTTTGGTTGGGTTGTTTGGGGTTTTTTTCTTGAGTTGTATGAGCTCTTTATATATTTTGGAAATTAAGCCCTTGAGGTTCATTTCATTTGAAAATATTTTGAAATTTTCATTTGAAAATATCCCAGTCGGTAGGTTGTCTTCTCATTTTGTTTATGGTTTTCTTTATTGTACCAAAGCTTGTGCATTTAATTAGGTCCCATTTGTTAATTTTTGCTTTCATTCCTACTACTTTGGGAGACTGACCTAAAAAAAAAACTGGTACGACTTAAGTCAGAGAATGTTTTGCCTATGCTCTGTTCTAGGAGTTTTATGATGTCTTGTCTTATATTTGTTGTTTCTTCTTCTTTTTTTTAATGTGCATCACTTTTTTAAAAGTCTTTGTTGAATTTGTTACAATGTTGCTTTGTTTTATGTTTTGTTTTATTTATTTATTTATTTATTTGGCCCTGAGTCATGTGGGATCTTAGTTCCTCTACCTGGAATCAAATCTGCACCCCTGTATTGGAAGGCAAAGCTTTAACCACTGGACCACCAGGGAAGTCCGTAGATTTAAGTCTTTAAGCCATTTCAAGTTTATTTTTGTATATGGTGTTCTAATTTTACAGATTTACATACAGCTGTCCAGCTTTCCCAACACCACTTGCTGAAGAGACTGTTTTTTTTTTTTTTCCATTGTAAACAAACTAGATCTTAATGGTGAAAGTCACACTAGTTTTGTTTCACCCACAAAAACTACTAATTTATGTATTTATCATGAAGTAAGTTTCCATTCTGTTCTTCAAAGACTTAATAAAATCATCTCAGATGGACAAGACATATGTTCACAAAGGCTTTCAAAAGAGTGGCATGACATCCCCTTCCAATGCCTTTTTGTAGTTTGCTTTTTGTGGTTTCATTGGGCCTTCTTCACAGTAAGGAGCCAAAGTGACTGTGTGTGTGTAATTAACATTTCACAAGCATGTGCTCAGCACATTTCTTCGAGAGGAAACAAATCTTCGTCAATGAGAAGTATGATGCCTCCCCGAGTTATTGAAGACAGCCCCGTCTGCCTTTTGTTGCAATGAGAGAGGGGAAGTGTGGTCCTTTCCCATTACGATATTAGACCAGAAGTCACAGTGGGGTGCTCTTGAGAAAGAGTGCGGCGGACAGGATTCTGGAGTTTTGAAACTCTTGAGCCAGAGCAGTGTTGCCTTGATCAGCTTTGTGATTTATCTGCTCCCTTCAGGAAGACTTTGCTTTTTGTTTTCATTTACTTATTTACTTGGCCTTGCCAGGTCTTAGTTCTGGTATGTGGGTCTTTTAGCTGTGGCATACAGGATCTTTTTCGTTGTGGCATGCGGGGTCTTTAACTGTGGCACTCGAACCCTTAGTTGTGGCGTGCGGGCTCTAGTTCCCTGACCAGGGATCAAATCTGGGTCCCCTGCATTGGGAGCTTGAAGTCTTAGCCCCTGGAACACCAGCGAATTCCCAGGAAGATTTGGTTTACACAAAATTGTTTTATTTTGTGGCCGAAAAATATTTGAGGAACAAACATATAATCTCATTTCCTAATTTTACATATGAGGAAACTGAGGCTCCTGGAAGTGAAGCAGAGCCAAAAATAGTACCTGAGGATCTGTATCGGTCAGGGGTCATGAATGCCCATTACGGAAGCCAGTTCTGGATATCTTAAGCAATACGGGGCTGTCAGAGTTCATGGGACTCTGATAGTTAAGACTTGCAAATATCAGCAAGCAAGAGCCCTCCAGAGGGCCAAGAAGCTGGAGAGAGTTCACAGAAAGTCCAGAGACTGTCTTATAAGCAGAGGAAACTGTTCAAAATATTGATTCCTCTCTTCCTTGGCTGAAAATGGATGGTGCCAACCTTTCTTTCTTAGTGTCATGTCATTTCCTCAAGGTGCAAAGTTCCCTGAGAAAGTACCTGGCTGGCTGAGCTGAAGTCACACCCTTCTGCTACTACTGAACTGGAGCCAGGAGAGGCGGGTCTGGCCCATTGAGCTCCCATAGGAGAGCATCAGCATAATTACCCATGCACAATCAGGGATGAACAATGCCCCAGAAGGAAATTTTGGATACTGTTTAGTGGGAAGGGATGTGGGCGGCCCATGGAGCAACCACAGGGAGCTTGGTGGCATACAGGGGATTCTGACCAGCTGGATAAATTGCCCCAAACAGGAAGTGTCACAGCAGGTAGGAAAGGATCTTTGCTGATGTTTAACCTGATTCTGACCTTTCCCAGGGTGAGCCTCTTTCCTGCTGTGACATCCTTGGTACAGTTGGGAAAACCTCTGGTGGTATTCTCTGTGCTAAGTCACTTCAGTTGTGTCTGACTCTATGTGACCCCATAGACGGCAGCCCACCAGGCTCCCCTGTCCCTGGGATCTTCCAGGCAAGAACACTGGAGTGGGTTGCCATTTCCTTTTCCAATGCAGGAAAGTGAAAAGTGAAAGTGAAGTTGCTCAGTCATGTCCGACTTAGCGACCCCCTGGACTACAGCCTACCAGGCTCCTCCATCCATGGGATTTTCCAGGCAAGAGTGCTAGAGTCGGTTGCCATTGCCTTCTCCGAGTATTCTCTGTACATACCACCAACTCATCACCGAGATGAAACTAGTTATTTAATAAGCCTATACCTATTGCTGAACAATGGCTCTCTTACAATATTATTTCTTAAAATGTAGATCTGTGTCCAAGGTTGGAGTAAAGAGCTGGTCGGGTCTTTAGGGACATAATCATGGTTTATCAGTCAGGATTCTCCTATATACAAAACCAATAGGATATGTATCCGTTCAGTTCAGTCGCTCAGTCGTGTCCGACTCTTTGCGACTCCATGAATCGCAGCACGCCAGGCCTCCCTGTTGAACACCAACTCCCGAAGTTCACTCAAATTCATGCCCATTGAGTCACTGATGCCATCCAGCCATCTTATCCTCTGTCGTCCCCTTCTCCTCCTGCCCCCAATGCCTCCCAGCATCAGTCTTTTCCAATGAGTCAACTCTTCGCGTGAGGAGGCCAAAGTATTGGAGTTTCAGCTTTAGCATCAGTCTTTCCAATGAACACCCAGGACTGATCTCCTTTATACAGGCAAACCTCAGAGATATCTAGGGTTCGGCTCTAGACCACAAAAAAAAGTGAATATTGCAATAAACCAAGTCACATGAACTTTCTGGTTTCCCAGTGCGTAGAAAATTTATGTTTATACTGTGCTGTAGTCTATTAAGTACGCAGTAGCATAATGTCTTTTAAAAAGTAACATAGAGACCTTAATTAAAAAATACTTTCCTTCTGGGACTTCCCTGGCGGTCCAGTAGTTAAGACTCCAATCTTCCACAGCAGGTTGGTCCCTGGTTGGATCCAGCATGCTGCTTGGCACTGCCAAAAAATAAAAGAAAACCCCCAAACAAACCAAACAACAAAAAAAAACTTTACTGCCAAAAAATGCTAACCGAATCTTAGCCTTCAGCAAGTCGCAATTTTTTTTTTATTGACGTATAGTTGATTTTCAATGTTTCAAGTATATAGCAGGTGATTCAGTTATATATACATATTCCAGTGTATCATAATCTTTTTGCTGGTGGAGGGTCTTCCCATCTTCGCCCACATAGCTGTGTGTTTCCAGAACAGACATCATGCTCAGCACCAGGTGTTGGCCTGCTTGCCCTAAGAGGACTTTTATCCCCCCCTACTGTTGATTGGTTCAAGAACTCAATCAGTTAACACACACAAATTCCCTGGACAAGGGATGGGCTCACAAAAATGTTGATAACCAGATGGAGCTGATATGATGTAAAGAGAAGTTGGCTGGAAGCTTCTGAAAATGCAACATCCTCCTGCTGGAGAGATATCTGCCAGAAGAGGCCATCTGTCTTCCTCTGGATGTGGTCAGATGAGGCTCAGAATCGTGGCAGCCATCCTGGTACCAGCTAAGACAAATCCATCTCAGGCACAGTCTGAGAACCAAAGCTGAAGCCTTGATTGTATTGCATCTGACCACCCCCTATGGATAGACTTTTCCAGTAAGGGACCAATATATCCTCTTTCTTTTTTAAGCCAGTTTGAGTGGGGTTTGGGTTACTTGTAACAAACAGAACCCTAACAGATGCATTATAAAGGATGCCATTGAAATGGACTTGGTGGTAGGCTAACTCTGACAGAATCCCTCTCCTGTCCTGCTGCGGAGAGTGAGGACAGGCAGACACAGCCAGCAGGAAGCCTGCACAGCAGGGCTTTCTGTCCGAGCAGACAGCTGCACCAGGCAGTACCTGCATCCAGTGGGGCTTGCCCCCAAACCAAGCAAACTGGGAGATGTCACTGTATCTACGAAAACGTGTTCCAAATCCAAAGAAGAGGACTGCCATGGAGAGTCAGGAGGGATCCTCCAATTTGAAGGAAATTTATGCAGCATTTTAGAAGATGCATGAAGTGGATGTTATTGTTTAATCTGCTCAGGATCTCTCCCCCACCTTTTGACAGACCTATTCTGAGAGAGACCACCTGACCTGCCTCTTGAGAAATCTGTATGCAGGTCAGGAAGCAACAGTTAGAACTGGACATGGAACAACAGACTGGTTCCAAATAGGAAAAGGAGTATGTCAAGGCTGTATATTGTCACCCTGCTTATTTAACTTATATGCAGAATACATCATGAGAAATGCTGGACTGGAAGAAACACAAGCTGGAATCAAGATTGCTGGGAGAAATATCAATAACCTTAGATATGCAGATGACACCACCCAAGAGCCTCTTGATGAAAGTGAAAGAGGAGAGGGAAAAAGTTGGCTTAAAGCTCAACATTCAAAAAATGAAGATCATGGCATCCAGTCCCATCACTTCATGGGAAATAGACGGGGAAACAGTGTCAGATTTTGTTTTTCTGGGCTCCAAAATCATTGCAGATGGTGACTGCAGCCATGAAATCAAAAGACGCTAACTCCTTGGAAGAAAAGTTATGACCAGCCTAGATAACATATTAAAAAGCAGAGATATTACTTTGCCGACTAAGGTCTGTCTAGTCAAGGCTATGGTTTTTCCAGTAGTCATGTATGGATGTGAGAGTTGGATGTGAAGAAGACTAAGCGCCAAAGAATTGATGCTTTTGAACTGTGGTGTTGGAGAAGAGTCTTGAGAGTCTCTCGGGCTGCAAGGAGATCCAACCAGTCCATTCTGAAGATCAGCCCTGGGATTTCTTTGGAAGGAATAATGCTAAAGCTGAAGCCTCAGTACTTTGGCCACCTCATGCGAAGAGTTGACTCATTGGAAAAGACTGTGATGGTGGAAGGGATTGGGGGCAGGAGGAGAAGGGGATGACCGAGGATGAGATGGCTGGATGGCATCACTGACTCGACGGGCGTGAGTCTGAGTGAACTCTGGGAGTTGGTGATGGACAGGGAGGCCTGGCGTGCTGCAGTTCATGGGGTCGCAAAGAGTCGGACATGACTGAGCGACTGAACTGACTGACTGAGTGATGTCCATTTGGACCTGCCTGTTTCTGGGAATGAGACTCAGCCTAGACCAATAAGCCTAGCCCTGAAATGATTCCTGAAGCCAGAAGAGAGGAATGCTATTACCTCTTGGGTTACAGAGCTGAAACGAGATGAGCTTAGTGTTGCTAATATTTGTGTTTCTAACCACGAGGCAGAAATCCAACTGCAGTAGGAGAAAATGAAGCCAGCAAGGAGAGAAAGAGAGAGGAGGGCCTGGCAGCACGAAGCCCCTGGTTTCAGTCCCTCTCTGAGGTCCCAGAGACGTCCTAGATTCTGAGATTCTGCCTCCGGTATCTTTCCAAGATCCTCATTTGCCTCAAGCCACGTCCAGCTGGGTGTCTGTTTCTTGCATGTGAGAGGGCCCTGGCTTTGCAGAGCTTCTGCTTCAGGTCCTCATCCAGCCAAACTGAAGGGAACATTGGCCAATACAGAGCAAGAAGTCAGAAGGCGGGAGCCCTCTGAGATCAGGGAATATTTTTGTGGAGAAGGAAACAACAAATGCCAAATGAAAAACCTCTTGGAGGCAGAGCTCCCAAAAATTAATTTAGTGAAGACAAACTTAAGAAGTTCACTTCGAACTCATGATATATATGAAAATTACAAAACCGAGAGTGATGGGAGGACTTATTCAGGAGGTCTAAGAGAGATATACAGGCTAGTGATGGTTTATTCGAACTCCCTGGAGTCAGATGTACTTCTGGAGTCAGCGTTAGGTAGTGCATACGCTGATATTACATACACCCCCATGGGGTCTAGGTCAGCACTCTGTCATCAAAAACACTGCATTTCTTCAGTAAAACATTGAAAGAAGTAAATAAAGATGATAAATAGCTCCATATCATGTCAGGTCAGGATTTACTACCAAAGGAGTGTTGCCAGCCCAAGAGAAAATTTTTGGTTTTCAGAGAATTTTAAGATTGTGGAATTGTGGCTACAGGGAACTGTAAGAGGAATCTCAGAAAAAGAGCACAAAACTGATAAAATAGGAGAAACATTAAAAAAAATCATGGTAGGGGGAACAGTCAAGAGCTGAAGATAGTAAACCTGAAGCTGAAAAAGGTCAAAGAGTGAGAAATAAAATTAATCTAAACCAGACGATGCACTTTTGTTCACAGTTTTAATTTGAAAGATAGAGAAATAAATCTATAAGAATATAGATAATTCTGATAAATAATTTATTGCATTGATTTAATGTCTCTATACCAAATTTTTTATCCTAGACACACTAAATATCATTTGTTTCAAAACACATATATTATGTTTATACAAATGATCATTTACTGGGCTGCAAGGAAAAGCTCAGTTATTCTGAAAAATAACTTGACTAAGGTCGCCTAGCTGGAAGGTAATAGAGGTGGGAATTCAATCCAGAGTTCCATTCTTCACTTCTCCAAATATTTTAATATTCTCCGGGGACATCAAGTAGGCAGTAATTCATTTCCACGTACTGATCACAGAGACAAGTATTGAGCTTGGGGATAAAGACTACCACTGGATAAATGTCGAGAACCATTTAAATATTTAATAAATGTTAGTTCGTTAAACGAATCAATGAATGCGCTAATAAAAACATGAAACCAAGGAATTTTGTATTTTACACAAGATGTACTCAAAAGCACCACTCGTGTTTAGAACATGTTTGTGACACGGCTGGGGAAGGCAACTCTTTCTTTATAAGGCAAATGATGTAGCCATGCTGCTACTAGGCACCTTTAGAGGAAGCATTAAGACAAGGATGTACATGCGACCGAACTACAGTAAAACTTCCCTGGGGTGACTGGGGTCAACGGGAGATGGGGCCTCAAGAGCCTTAATGGGCTTCACTGACTCGCCCTCAAAACTTTTTAAGCATCTCTCATGGTGACCAGCCCTGGAGTAATGCACATTTAATTCAGCTGCTAATGCAGGAAAATCAATAGTTCTGCACCACAGATAGTTTATTCCACGTAATCTGAAGTTTAACACATAAATAAATGATGTACCCAAACCATGGCATTTAAAGAGTACAATCTGGGGCTCTTCTTTTCCCACAACTCAAAATATTTCTTCCATCTTGCTAAATCTTTCACAGTAAAAATAATAAAATAATGTAAAGGTTTTCTTAAAAATCTAGGCTGGAATCATTTAGAAAAATTTTCCTTTTAAAATAATCATTATGATGGCTTTTTTTTTGAATAATGCTTTACTNATGGCATTTAAAGAGTACAATCTGGGGCTCTTCTTTTCCCACAACTCAAAATATTTCTTCCATCTTGCTAAATCTTTCACAGTAAAAATAATAAAATAATGTAAAGGTTTTCTTAAAAATCTAGGCTGGAATCATTTAGAAAAATTTTCCTTTTAAAATAATCATTATGATGGCTTTTTTTTTGAATAATGCTTTACTAGAAGGCAATGGCAACCCACTCCAGGACTCTTGCCTGGAAAATCCCATGGATGGAGGAGCCTGGTAAGCTGCAGTCCATGGGGTCGCCATGGAGAAGAGTCGGACTCAACTGAGCAACTTCACTTTTACTTTTCCCTTTCATGCATCGGAGAAGGAAATGGCAACCCACTCCAGTATTCTTGCCTGGAGAATCCCAGGGACGGGGGAGCCTGATGGGCTGCTGTCTATGGGGTCGCACAGAGTTGAACATGATTGAAGCGACTTAGCAGCAACAGCAGCAGATGTTTTCATATGCATGGGTGTGAGCTCAGTTGCTTTGGACTCTTTGTGACCCTACGGACAGTAATGCATCAGGCTACTCTGTCCACAGTATTCTCCAGGCAAGAATACTGGAGTGGGTTGCCATACCCTCTTCCAGGGGATCTTCCCGACCTGGGGATTGAACCTGTGTCTCCTGTATTGCACGCAGATTCTTTACCCACTGAGCCACCAGGGAAGACCTTGTTTTCATATACCTCACCGTATTCTGAGATTCCTCCTCAAATCTTTGTGAGTTAGATGGACAAGTAAACCCATTTAGCAGATAAAGAAACTTGAGAGGTGTGGAGAAAAGTCCAATTCTAAGAGCTCAGAGTTTAGGACTTCCCTGCTTGTCCAGTGGTTAAAAATCCACCTTCCAATACAGTGGATGCAGGTTTGACCTGTGATCTGGGAACTAAGATCTTACATACCCCAGAGCGACTGAGCCCAAGTGCCACAACTACTGAGCCCATGCGTGCTACAACCAGAGTCTGTGCACCACAGTGAAAGATGACACAATGGAGATCTCGAGTGCCGCAGTGACACAGCTAAATAAATAAAATTTTCTAAAAAAGAAGAACTGGGAGTCTAACATCTAGTCAGGGGTATCTTCAGCACCAGAAGAGACTTGGTCTTATTTGGAGCTGGCAGAACTGGAAGCAGTTTTACCTTGAGTTGTGTCTACCACTGGAATTTGCACATGCCTGCACTTGGTAAATTAGGCTCACCAGACTCTTAGTTTCCTTGAAGCTTGTTTTGTAGGTTTTTGGAGACCTCAGGAAGTGAGGGCTGAGCTAATCATACCCCTTAATTCACAGCACATCATCATCAGCTTCTTTGTCAAGGAATTGCTCTTATTTTGTTCAATTATAGTTTTCCTTTTGGGTTCCATTCCCTACTCCATTTATATAAAGTTCAAAACACGCAAAACTCCTGTCTAGTTACCAGGCTTGGGAAAGCCCCTAAGGTGTTCCTGAGGTGCTGGTAATGCTTCAGTTTTTTTTAACTGTGTCATGGTTATACAGAGTTACTCACTTTGCAAAAATTCATTGTGTTGTATACTTATGATTGGTGTGGTTTTATAGATACATACACGTATATATATTTCACGTCAATAAAATTTTCATTAAAAAAATCTTGCTGGAATTCTTAACGGAGTTACATAAATTTATAGATTAATTTGGGAGAGAACTGACATCTTAGAATGACTAAGTCATCTCATCCATGACCCGGTTGCTAAACTTTATTAGGAGGGATATTTGTCGTTAGGCATATAGGTCTGCAGTTTTTTGTCCTCATTGTTGCTGGTTTTCTTGCAGTGTCTGAATTCAATATCAGGATAATGCTGGCCTCAAGGAGTGGGACGGGGAGTATCCACTCCTTTTCATATTTCTCAAAGCGTTTGTCAAAAATTTGTGTCTTATCTTCCTTAAACATGGGAGAATTCCCCAGTGAAGCTACCTGGGTCTGAAGTTTTCTCTGTGTGGTGATTTTTTTTTTTAAACATGTTTTAATTTTATTTCTCTCCCAAGCAAATAGGAGAATACCCTAATAGGAGAATATCCTCCTAGCCTACAACACAGTCTCCCACTTTGCCCCAAGAGTACTGGAGGTTTCATACCATCACTTGTGTCTCTTTTCTTTTTCTAATTTATTTATTTTTTAATTGAAGGATAATCACTTTACAGAATTGTATTGGCTTCTGCCAAACACCACCATGAATCAGCCATCGGTATACATACGTCTCCTCCTCCCTCTTGAACCTCCCTCCCCATCCCACCCAGCCAAGTCATTTTTAACTTCAGATTCCATTTCTTTAACAGATATAAGGCTATTCTGGTTATCTGTTTCTTCTTGAGTGAGCTTTGGTGGTTTGTATCTTTTAAGAAATTTGTCCAGGGAGTTCCCAGGTGGCCTAGCAGTTAGGATCCGGGCTTTCATTGCTGTAGGGTGGGTTCAATCCCTGGTAGGGGAAGTGAGATCTCCAGAAGCTGTGCAGCAGGACCAAAAAGAAAGAAAAAGGAATCTGTCCATTTCATCTAAGTTGTCAAATTCATTGGCATAAAGATGAGCAATCTTATTATCTATTTATTATCTTATTATCTACTTGTCTAAACAATCTGTAGGGATGTGAATTCTCTCATCTTGTTTTGATGACTTCTGTCTTCTATTTTTTCTGAGTATTGGGCTAAAGATTTTTTCAATTTTATCAATCTTCTCAGAGAACCAGCTTTTGGTTTCATTAATTTTCTCTGTTGTCTTTCTTTTTTATAGTTTATTGGCTTTCACTCTGTCTTTATTCTTTCCTTTCTTCTGATTACTTTGGGTTTAATTTGCTCTTCTTTTTCTGTATTCTTAAGTTGGGAGGCCAAGATCATTGACCTGAGACAATTAGATCAATGGAATAGAATGGAATCCAGACACAGACCTGTACATACATGCACAACTGATTTTTTAATAAAAGTGAAAAGAAAACTCAGTGCGAAAAGAAGAGTCTTTTCAACACATCGTAGTAGGACGGTTTAGATATCCATATGCAAACAAAAGAAGGTACTTCCCCGGTAACTCAGCAGTGAAGAATCCACCTGTAATACAGGTTCAATCCCTGGGTTGGGAAGACCCCCCTGGAGGAGGGCGGGGCAACCCACTCCAGTATTCTTGCCTGGAGAATCCCATGGACAGAAGAGCCTGGAGGGCTACAGTCCATAGCATCACAAAGAGTTGGGACACAACTGAAGCAACTGAACATGCACATATCTGAGAAAAAAAAAAGAAAGAGAGAGCGAATTTCGACTTCTATCTCACAACATATTCAAAATGAACTCAAAAGTTTCATAGATTTACTGTAAAACTTTAAACACTAACATTTTTAGAAGAAACCATAAGAGAAAGCATTTGTGATCATGTAGTAGGCAAAGATTTCCTAGTTGCTGTTTGGAAAAGTTGTACATTCATTCTTTTTTTATTCTTCTGGGGTTAACTTCTCACACATTACTGTGTATATTCACCTTCATTTAACTTCTTAAGCTTATCCGTATCTATTTCTTTTCTCCCAAAGAAATGTGTACCAGATACTTTTCACTAGCTCTGGTCTTTTTTTTGTTTTTCTACTCTTGGTATTGTCTGGAGCTTGAGTAATGATTTATTATATTCTTTTCCTTTTTTGGCCATCAATTATTTAGCTAGCAAAGAACTTGACTACTTTTATTTCCATGCTATATATTTCAAAACATTCTCTGGCTTAACTTTTCTCTTTGCTGGAGAACTGACTCCAACAGTGTCTTCAGAGGCGGTCTTTGTGTGGGAAACTTTCTGAGGGTCTTCTAGAGCACCTGATCCTATCTTCAGTTCATTCCTTCATTCATCTGGCTCTTTCCTGGTGGGTCAGTGGTAAAGAATCCCCTTGACAATGTGGGAGACATGGGTTTGGTCCTTGATCCGGGAAGATCCTGCATATCACAGAGCAACTAAACCCATGCACCACACCTATTGGGACTGTTCCCTAGAGTCTGTGCTCCATAACTAGAGAAAACACTGCAATAAGCCCAAGTACTGCAACTAGAGAGCAGCTGCTGCTTGTCGCAACTAGAGAAAAGCCCAGGTAACTTAATCAGATGCAAAATTCCAGGGTCAAAATTCCTTTTTTTCCACATTTCAGAAACATCTCTCTAGTGTCCTCTTGCATCCTACTGAGGATTCTGATATCAACCTACTTCTTGTCCCAGGAGAGATTATCTTCTTTCCTCTCTGGAGTGCTCCATGAACACAAAACCATGAGCTTTCTTCATGGCTTCATGTTTAATGCCTAGATCAGTGCCCAGCCCAGTCCTTCAAGTCAGCATTTGCTGGATGAATGAACTTATATAAACTATTCTGCCTCCAGGATTAGTATTTTTTTTTTCAGATAAATAAGCTTTATAATTGATATATTAGAGACTTCCCTGATACATTAATTTTTCTACTGGACCATTGTTTAGAATGCTAAAGCATTACATTTAGTTCAGTTAACTATCTTTAAAGCTTCAAATATAGTAAATCAAAATGTCTTCTATCTTACTCAATTTTATTCATTTGCCAGCGACTTCACTTTCTTTTTTCACTTTCATGCACTGGAGAAGGCAATGGCAACCCACTCCAGCGCTCTTGCCTGGAGAATCCCAGGGACGGCGGAGCCTGGTGGGCTGCTGTCCATGGGGTCGCACAGAGTTGGACACGACTCAAGCGACTTAGCAGCAGCAGCAGCAGCAGGGCTACCAAAATAAAATGCTACAGAGTGAGTGACTTAAACAACAGAAGTTATTTGCTTCACAGCAAATAACTTTTGCTTCACAGCAAATAACTTTCGGAGGCTGAAGTTCTAGCTCAAGATGCTAGTGGGGTTGGTTTCTTCTGAAGCCTTTTTGCTCAGCTGACTTCTCTTTGTGTGTTCAGCCAGTGTTCCCGCTGGGTGTGTGCATTCTTCATGTGTCCCAGGATTAGTATTATTGGCAGTTGTGTGCTTACACTGGGGAGCAAGGGAGGCAGTTGTGATGTGATTTGACAAGAAAGCTGCATTTGGACTTCCCTGGTGGTCCAGTGGTTAAGACTCTGTGCTTAACCAATGCAGGGGCCCCCGGTTTTGATCCCTGGTCAGGGAACTAGATTCCCTAAGACTCAACATAGCCAAATAAATTTAGAGAAAGAAAAGAAAGCCACTTAGAAGCCTCAACTAGTCTTCCGATGCTTATACTCACGAATTGAAAGTGCGGCCTCCTGGTTCAATTTCAATGTTCAAGAAGTAGAGGACAAGAATTAATGGAAAAGAAATTTTTTCCCCCTTCTCCCTCCTGCACAGGGATTTATCATTTCCAGCAACTCCTTCCGTATGTTCCTTCTCTGTTATTCTCTGTATCTGTATCAAGAACGTTGTCTCTGACCAAAGTAGACAGTGAGTAGGAGCTGGGGACGTGGACAAAGGAGGTGAGAAATCAGGCTGGCAGTTAGAGAATCTGAAGGAGGACTTCTGTAAAAATCCTCGTGTTCCCAATTTATATCCCTGAAACTCTACCCTGGCATTAGAGGTCTCCTATTTCCTTCCAGCTGGAATATACCTCCTTCTCAGCCTATTCAACATCTACTCGCCTACAGCTCAGACGTTACCTCCACATGCCTGAGACAACGATTAGGAACTCATCTACACATTATATTTGAGTCCCTATCTGCTTGGTAATAAAGATATATTTCATTTCAGCCAAGTAATAGCATGTAATATTTCCAAGAGACCTCGGGGAAGGCATGATCTGCCCCCCAACTAGGGCTGGCAGTTTCTCAGCCCTGCATAGTAGAATCAAACCCCAGACCAGTTAGATCCCAAAACCTGGAGGTTGGGTTTAGGCACAGAAACCTGTAAAAGCTGCCTAGCTAAGTTTATGTGCAGCCAGGATTGAGTGTCACTGCTCCAGCATCCTGACTAGTGGATACCCAGGAGGCACCATAATATAGGCAGCAGAAAACGTAATGACTTTGGGTTTTCGGGTTCAAACCACACCAAGCTCAGAGACTTTCTGGGTGTGTGATCAGAGACAAATCAATATCTCTGTGTTTCAGTTTCCATATATATAAAGTGGGAATTTGAAAATACACCATCAGCTCTAACTTCAGAATATACTTGGGCATCCAGACTTCCATTAAGTACATTTTTAAATGCATAGGAAATTGCTTACTGCTGCTGCTGTTAAGTCGCTTCAATTGTGTCCAGCTCTGCGTGACCCCATAGACAGCAGCCCACCAGGCTCCTCCGTCCGTGGGATTTTCCAGGCAAGAGTACTGGAGTGGGTTGCCATTGCCTTCTCCAATTGTTTACACAATCGCTTATAGCATTTACAATCTGGGACTTTCCTGGTGGTCCAGTGGTTACGAATCCGCCTGCCAAAGCAGGGGCCATGGGTTCAGTCCGTGGTCCAGGAAGATCCCACATGCCTCAGGGACGCTCAGCCCTTGAGCCACAACTACTGAGCCTGTGCTCTAAAGCTGGTGAACTGCAACAAGCGAGGCGGGCACAGTGAGGAGCCAGCCACTGAAATAAGAGAAGTAAGCTGGCACACAGCAGCAAAGACTCAGTGCAGCCCAAAATAAACAAATCCTTAAAAAAAAAAACTTACAGTCTTTCTACCTACCTCTACATATATTGCTCTGTGATCAAGAGGAAAGTAATTTGAAAGCCAAAATTTTAAAAAATAAGCACAATAAAATAGAGATAATAAAAAAAAAAATGCCATCTTCTTAAGGTGAGGGATCCAGGAGGGAACCAGTGCAAAACACTCAGCAGGATGCTGGTACATCACTAGTACTCAGTGTGCTAGCCGGCCTTCAAGATGACCCCAAGGATTCCCAGCACCTTGTACTCATGCCTCTGGGTAGTTTCTTCCCACAGTGAAATCACAGAAATAACAGACCGCGACTTCTGACACTAGGTCTGGAAAAACATTGCCCCTTCCTCTGTTTCTCGGATCACTTGCTGTGGTGAAAGATAGTTGGGAGAGGCCCACAGTGGGGGACCCGGGGCCTCCTGCCAGCAGCCAGGTGAGGAGCCATCTCAAAGCAATCTGCCAGTCCCAATTAAGTCTTCAGACGACTGCAGCCCCGGCTAGGATCCTGACCACAACCTCGGGAGAGAGCCCATGCCAGAATTACTCTCCTGTGCCTCTTCTCAATTCCTGACTCATATAAACTGCGTCAGTTAATAAATATTTATTGTTTTAGGCCGCTACGTTTTGGAGTAACTTGTTTTGTAGCAGTAGATGAGCGAAACACCCAGCAAATCTATTGTCATTATTATTATAAAACACTTCCTAATTTTCAGTTGAAATCCATCTTCTCATAATCTCCCCCCTCTCTTCCAGTTCCGTTTTTTTTTTCAAGCCACAGAGAGAGAATACCATCTTTCTTCTGCATGGTCAAAATGCTCAGTGACTTTTCAGGCCTACCACTTAATTAATCAGAACTTAGCTGAAGCACAGCCCCCGTGCCAGGCTCTAGGGCTGCAAAGAGGAGTAGGATGGGGACACCACGCTGCCAACATCCCTCCTTGTGCATGAAGAGAGCTGACTTCCAGATGCAGGGAGGGAGGTCCCAGTGGAGGCATGGCTGGTTCTACTTCGAGAAATGAGGGAAGGCTTCTCAGAAGAAGCATCAGGAGCTGATGCCTAAACGATACATAGTTCACCAGGGAGAAGAAGAGGAAAGCTGGGACTTTGCTGGCAGTTCAGTGGTTTAAACTTCGTGCCTCCAAGGCAAGGGGTGCAGGTTTGATCTCTGATCAGGGAACTAAGATCTCACATGTCTCAGGATGTAGCCAAAAAAAAAAAAAGGAAAAGGCCTTCCAAGCCAAAGTTACAGGCAACAGTCGCCCACTACCCCCACCCCTTCATGCCTCCACCTAAACCCTTTCTCCTCCATGACACTCTCCTCCTCCTCTAGTCCTGTGGGTGCACCCTCCACCGCCTCTCCCCCCACAACCAGCAATCTTAGCAATTCCATTCAGGACACACCCTTTCCTCTCACCCGATGGGACACCCAGACAGAGCCAAGCCTCCTCCAGGGTGGTCTGACCAGCATGGAGTAAATTCAGCCATTCCCTTTCTTTTTCTGGAAGTTCCGCTGGGGCCAGACCTGCCTGAGGTTTTCCTGGCTCCCACATCCTCCAGCTGACTCACGACAGGCCTGCGGGTGTCTGGACGACTCAGTCCCTTTTCACACGTGCTCCTGTGCAGGCGCGTCTCACTCAACTTTGTCCTTCCGCTGTTGTTTTGTTTTTACAACTTTTCCTGGGTATTTTGGAGTTTGATCATTTGATCTACACAAACTGCTAATCTCAGCTCCTCCTACTTGGCAGGGGTCATGGGGAAGCAAACTGGACCACAAAAGCTCACTTCAGAACACACCCTGGAAACAGAAACCCTCTGTCATTCTAAGGCCGTTGTGGTTAGGGGTGATTCAGGCTGACTGCCGCTCCAACCAGCCTTCAAAGATCTCACCGGATAAGAGGCTGTCTCGGATTTGAGAATGCCTTCGATGAGGGAAAAGTCCAAGAGGCGGGGTGTGAGCTGTGATGCTTTGCAGACGGAAGGAAATTGGAAGGGGATGTTTGTCTGGTTCCCCACTTTTCCCACCTTCACAAGTCAGGGAGAATTGGGCCATTGTCTAGGTAGAACGTTTGGCTTGTTTATATCTTCTTAGGCCCAGTTTGGTACAAGATTTTCACTGAGTTTTTCTTCTACCCAAAAAATGACCACAGGAAGGGGCTGATCTTCCTTTGACAAGTGTCCAATCCACGTTCTCCTCCGTTTCTCTGCCTTTTCTATCACCGGCTTCTAACAGAAAATAAGAAGAGCAACCTACCCCTTTGCTCCCATCAAGGCACCATTTAGTCATTCATTCAACTAGTGTTTACTGAGTACCTACTATGTGCCAGGCATTGTTCTCAGTTCAGTTCAGTTCAGTCGCTCAGTTGTGTCCGACTCTTTGAGACTCCATGAATCACAGCATGCCAGGCATCACTGTCCATCACCAGCTCTCGGAGTNTTGGAGAATTTTGAGCATTACTTTACTAGCATGTGAGATGAGTGCAATTGTGTGGTAGTCTGAGCATTCTTTGGCATTTCCTTTCTTTAGGATTGGAATGAAAACTGACCTTTTCTAGTCCTGTGGCCACTGCTGAGTTTTCCAAATTTGCTGGCATATTGAGTGCTGCCTATTTTATTGTGAAAGACACAATCTCTGGCGTCTAAAGGTCACAGTTCGGGGACAGGGAACAGAGACACTCACTTGGCCTTATACTAATCCAACCCTTACTCCTTTCAGTGCCACCCCACCCGTCTTAACTGCTGCTTGACCTTGTTACAGACCCATAAGGAACTGGGGTAACAGCATAACAAAGTTTCAACTTAGCTTGAAATACGGAATTTCAAAGGAAAAAAAAAATTCCAAATTAATAAATATCATTCTGCTCACTTCTCTCTCTTTTTTTAAATAAGTAGTTTTCTTTTATCTAAAAATATTTTATTTATTTTTTTGGCTGCACTGGATCTTCATGCCCTGGTGCTCCAGGGCTTCTCATTTCGATGGCTTCTCTTGTTGCAGAGCTCAGGCTCTCGAGCGTGGGGGCTTCAGCAGTTGAGGCCCTTGTGCTCTAGAGCATGGGCTCAGTAGTTGTGGCACACAGGCTTAGTTGCCCCGAGGCATGTGAAATCTTCCGGGTCCAGGGATCCAACCCATGTCCCAGGCATTGGCAGGCAGATTCTCAACCACTGGACCACCAGGGAAGTCCTCTCCCACTTCTGTGTTGTCTTCTTTCTCCTGGTACTTCTCAGAAGTGTCCAGTGTGAAACAGGCCACCTCAGACCCAGGAAAGAAAGGGGAATGTGATCCGTTTCATTACGTAAGGCAGCGGCTGTCACAAGTGGGCCTCTGACCAGCAGCATCCGTGTCCCCTGGGACCTTGTCACAACTCCTAGGTTCCTACCGCAGACCTGCCAAAGCTGAAACTGCACTGCGGCTGGGCAATCTGTTTTAAGAAGTCCTCCAGGTGATTCCACTACATTCAAGTTTAAAAAACTACTGATGAAAAGATGCAAAAAAAAAAAAAAAGCTCATGAATAGACTTCTTAAATTTGGTTCTCAGTAGACTAAATAGATACGAGATTTGGCAAAGACACTGCTTTATTCCATGAGGGATATTCACTATAAGCAGTTCTAGAGGGACACTCACGTGTACATGATTCTGAGGAGGAAGCTCCATGACAGTGCTCAAAAGCAGGCAAGAGTTTTAGAAAAGTGCCCATGTCACTTTAAGGAGCCAGTCTCAGGGCAGAGGAACCCAAGATGGTGTTGCCAAGTCTGTGGTGTCTTCTGACCTTGAGTGTCTTTTTAAATTTGGTCATATATTTCAGAGAGTCCAGACAGCTGTCATGGAGGTGTCTTATTATAGCCATTTTCAAGTTTTTCTGTCACCTCAAGTGATTTTATTTAAAAAAGAAACAAAGAGAGTCAGTCTAGTGCCGGTATTGTGAGCAGGCTTTGGGGAGGGGCCGATGGACTTGTTTATCCCCTAGAGCTGTTGTTGGCCCCTCCTTCTACTTCCCGATCCACACTTCCTCTTGCTCCTCAACCCCAGCCCACTGCAGCCTCCACCTGGACTCAAAGCATGGAGCTCCCACTGTTGCAGACACACCTGGCCCAGCTGCACGGACATAGACCCTTTGGGCCTTCCTGGGGTTTAAAAGGAAGGTAAACACAGATGTGACAGGTGAGCAGCAGGAAGGGCAGGTGTACTGAGATTTCATAGAGGCAGGAAGTGCCCATGCTGTGAGATATTATGGTGATAGTTTACCTAACAACAATCAAAAGGCAATTCTTACCACTGGATTTGGAGAGCCCCCTGCCCCCTGCCCAGGTGGGAATGATCCTCTTCAACTGAAAACATGGCCAGTTTCATGAATGGGCTCCTTTAATCAGATGCAAGAGGCTGCAAGCTTCCAATTAAGGAGCATCCCTATGTCAGTCAGAAAATGTCACCTTCTAAAACCAAAGTGAATTTTGAATTATGTGTATAAAGCATGCTAGATAGTGACTTGTAAATGCATTTCTGAGTTTTCTCCAATATTGGCAAGGATATATTTCCCTGGTGGTCCAGTAGTTAAGGCTTGGACCTTCCACTGCTGGGGGCACAGGTTCGATCCCTGATTGAGATACTAAGATCCTGAACGGTTCAAGTGAAAAAAGAAAAAAGAAAAAAATCGTATCAGCAAGGAGGACTAAAATATAATATAAACTGTGATTCAGTTATTGCAGCGGATACGAGTTAATTCACCTGTGGTGAGGAGGATATTTGCCAATGTTTTTGACTGCCTACTATAAAGCTCTCCCTTTATTTGGGGGAACTTCCCACTGCATGAGTCAAAGTAAGCCTTACATCCCACTAGAGAAGTAGAAAGGTCTCGAGATTAATCTTTTCCCCTGCTTGCTCTTAGTTAGAACACGGGCAAATGACCTAAACTTTAAACTGTGAATAAATGGAGCAAAGATGAATGGAAAGTTAGGATCCCTGTGCGTTTCGAGGACTGGTCTGAGGCATTCTGGTTGGATTTTCCTGCTAACAGATGAGTATCCAATATTCTGCTCCTTAGGCTCCATCCCTACCTCAAATTTTGTCTAGTTCTCCAGCTTCTTGTAAATTCTTGGTAGCTTTATAGTCGCTTTTCTCTTTACAATAACCAGAGTTGTTTTCTGCCCCTGGCAACCCAGATTTGACTGTACATACCTGTTGTTGTTGTTGTTGTTGTTTTATTATTTTTTATTATTTTTTTTATTTTATTTTTTTAGTTTGTTTTGCTTTACAATACTGTTCTCATTTTGCCATACATTGACATAAATCAGTTTTTAATATTTTTATTTTTTGGTTGTGTTGGATCTTAGTTGGGCCATGCAGGATCTTCCATCTTTGTTGCAACGTGCGGGATCTAGTTCCCTGACCAGGGATTGAACCTGAGCCCCTGGTGCAGAGTTTTAGCCGCTAGATCATCAGGGAAGTCCTTTACACACAAGTCCATTTCAGACTGTTGCAGGGATATCATAACAAGCTGGAATGTGCTGAACCTGGTGAAGGAGAACGCAGACTCGAGTGACATAGGCCTGAGTTCTCATCTTGGCTCTCCTGCTTACCAGTCAGGTCATCTTCCATATGCTCCTTATCTGGTTTGGGCATCACTTCTTCATCTAGAAAATGAGGCTGTTGCTCCCAAGTTTGTTNATCATAACAAGCTGGAATGTGCTGAACCTGGTGAAGGAGAACGCAGACTCGAGTGACATAGGCCTGAGTTCTCATCTTGGCTCTCCTGCTTACCAGTCAGGTCATCTTCCATATGCTCCTTATCTGGTTTGGGCATCACTTCTTCATCTAGAAAATGAGGCTGTTGCTCCCAAGTTTGTTATGAGGGTTAAACAACAGTGATAAAGGGCCTCCTGTGGAAGAGTACATGATAAATGTTGGCCATCATGATAATCATTTTTGTTGTTGTTGTGGGGTAGGGCTAAGGAAGATGATGATTCTTAACTTCGAGAAATCTGTAGTCTTGAGTTTGGCTACTGGTCACCAGTTCTTCCCAAATTTCCATGGTGCAGATACAGGGACACATACTATCACAACAAAAGGTAATTATCTGCATGGGTCCAGAAAAGGAGCGTAAATGCACTTGTCAGTCATTTAACTATTAATAGTAAGAGTCACAGATAGTTACTCAGGTCTTTTTTGAGCTCCTATTATGTGCTATGGCCTTCAGTAAGCATGGCTTCGGTGGTGTCTAATCAAAGTGCGGATATTTGGAAAAGAAACACACACTCTTTAAGACAGCCAGGTTAATTCTCCAACCTAGAAGAAACAAATTCCTCTCAAAACCATTCTTTTTCAAATACATTTCTGAATATTAACTAGTTTATTTTCCCAGGGACTTTAAGGCCAGGAAGTAGATATCCTGTGAGTGTGATTATTGTGAATCATATCCCAGATTTCTGGGCTTCCATGAAAAATGAAAAAAAGTTTCTAAACTTGCAAAGATGACAGTGCAATCCTCCACAGACATTTGACCCCACTATGGAGAAGACAGCCTTTGAGACCTACCCTGGGCCGAGACATGCACAACCCAGATAATTCTTGAGCGTGTTCAATATGCCAGCCCCTGGGCAAGGAACACAGGGACTGCAACAGTGAATCAAAGAGGATGGCCCCCACTCTCTTGGTGCTTACTCTGTGGTGGGGAAGGGAGATATTCACCAAGTAATTAAATCAATATTTATGCAATGGCAAATTGTGATAAGTACTCTGTAGGCAAAATGTAGGGACCTATACGGTCATGTGATAAGGGGAACTGAGCAAGCCTAGATGGTTGAGGAAGGTTTTCATGGGTAAAATTCCTCTTGAGCTTTGATCTTAAGGATTAGTAGTGGCCAAAGGGAAGAAGGGAGGAAGAAGTAGGTTCAGTTCAGTTCAGTTCAGTCGTTCAGTCATGTCCGACTCTTTGCGACCCCATGAATTGCAGCACGCCAGGCCTCCCTGTCCATCACTGTCTCCTGGAGTTCACTCAGACTCACATCCACCGAGTCAGTGATACCATCCAGCTATCTCATCCACAGTCGTCCCCTTCTCCTCCTGCCCCCAATCCTTCCCAGCATCAGAGTCTTTTCCAATGAATCAACTCTTTGCATGAGGTGGCCAAAGTACTGGAGTTTCAGCTTTAGCATCATTCCTTCCAAAGAAATCCCAGGGCTGATCTCCTTCAGAATGGTCTGGTTGGATCTCCTTGCAGTCCAAGGGACTCTCAAGACTCTTCTCCAACACCACAGTTCAAAAGCATCAATTCTTCGGCACTCAGCCTTCTTCACATCCAACTCTCACATCCATACATGACTAGTGGAAAAACCACAGCCTTGACTAGACGGACCTTAGTCAGCAAAGTAATATCTCTGCTTTTGAATATGCTATCTAGGTTGGTCATAACTTTTCTTCCAAGGAGTTAGCGT
>SJYA01002505.1:1950488-1971821 GCA_006410615.1 Neotragus moschatus | reverse complement strand
TGATTTTGGAGCCCCCCAAAATAAAGTCTGACACTGTTTCCACTGTTTCCCCATCTATTTCCCATGAAGTGATGGGACCGGATGCCATGATCTTCGTTTCCTGAATGTTGAGCTTTAAGCCAACTTTTTCCACTCTCCTCTTTCACTTTCATCAAGAGGCTTTTTGGTTCCTCTTAACTTTCTGCCATAAGGGTGCTGTCATCTGCATATATGAGGTTATTGATATTTCTCCCAGCAATCTTGATTCCAGCTTGTGCTTCTTCCAGCCCAGTGTTTCTCATGATGTACTCTGCATAGAAGTTAAATAAGCAGGGTGACAATATACAGCCTTGACATACTCCTTTTCCTATTTGGAACCAGTCTGTTGTTCCATGTCCAGTTCTAACTGTTGCTTCCTGACCTGCATATAGGTTTCTCAAGAGGTAGGTCAGGTGGTCTGGTATTCCCATCTCTTTCAGAATTTTCCACAGTTTATTGTGATCCACACAGTCAAGGGCTTTTGCATAGGAGTAGGTTAGGCAGAAAGAAGAACACAGATGAAGGTCCTATAAAGGGAGGGAGCAAGGCCTGGGTATCTACCTCCTGAGGAGTTGTGGAAAACACATGAGAAAATACGTGTAATCATCAATAATTATGAGCTGATTGATAATGTTAAAAAAAACTAACAATTGTTAAGCCCTTTTTACGTTGTAGAAACTTTTAAAATGTATTAATAAGGTTAATTAACACTAGCTGCTAAAGACTTCCCTGGTGGTCCAGCAGCAAAGACTCTATGTTCCCAATTCCCTGGTCAGGGAACTAGATCCCACAGGTCCAAACTAAGAGTCTGCAGGCTGCAATGAAGATCAAAGATCCTGTGTGCTACAGTTAAGACCAAGTGCAGCCAAATAAATAAATAACAAATATTGGGGGAAAAAAAAAAACCCCACCAGCTGCTATAGCACAGAACTCTAAAACTCTGTGGTTTAGTACAACAAAGATTTATTTCCCCCTCACCTCACAGTGAGTTGGGCAGCTCTCCTGGGCAATCTCCTCCAAGGACTCAAGGATCCAGGCCCCTTCTATCTTGGAGCCCCATATCTCCCCAGGGCCTCCTGGAAATTCTTCCTTAGAATTTTCTATCCAACGATCCAACTGGTGAAGAAAAAGAATGTGCAAGATTGTGTAAGATGTTTGGGGGGCAAGTATATAAATCACATACAACACATCTACCCTTATCCAGCTGGCTAGAACCCTGTTATCTGGCCCTAATTTGACTCTCATGGAGGCCAGGAAATGCAGTGACTGCAAAACCTGCTCTCTTGATCATACCTAATATTTGCCAATAAATCAAAGAGGATTAATAAAAGGCTGAGGGAAGTCCTTTGGACAGCAAGGAGATCAAACCAGTCAATCCTAAAGGCAATCAACCCTGAATATTCATTGGAAGGACTGATGCTGAAGCTGAAGCTCCAACACTTTGGCCGCCTGATGCAAAGAGCTGACTCACTAGAAAAGACCCTACAGTTGGGAAAGATTGAGGACAGGAGGAGAAGGGTGCAACAGAGAATGAGCTGCTTGGGTGACANACCCACCAGCTGCTATAGCACAGAACTCTAAAACTCTGTGGTTTAGTACAACAAAGATTTATTTCCCCCTCACCTCACAGTGAGTTGGGCAGCTCTCCTGGGCAATCTCCTCCAAGGACTCAAGGATCCAGGCCCCTTCTATCTTGGAGCCCCATATCTCCCCAGGGCCTCCTGGAAATTCTTCCTTAGAATTTTCTATCCAACGATCCAACTGGTGAAGAAAAAGAATGTGCAAGATTGTGTAAGATGTTTGGGGGGCAAGTATATAAATCACATACAACACATCTACCCTTATCCAGCTGGCTAGAACCCTGTTATCTGGCCCTAATTTGACTCTCATGGAGGCCAGGAAATGCAGTGACTGCAAAACCTGCTCTCTTGATCATACCTAATATTTGCCAATAAATCAAAGAGGATTAATAAAAGGCTGAGGGAAGTCCTTTGGACAGCAAGGAGATCAAACCAGTCAATCCTAAAGGCAATCAACCCTGAATATTCATTGGAAGGACTGATGCTGAAGCTGAAGCTCCAACACTTTGGCCGCCTGATGCAAAGAGCTGACTCACTAGAAAAGACCCTACAGTTGGGAAAGATTGAGGACAGGAGGAGAAGGGTGCAACAGAGAATGAGCTGCTTGGGTGACATCACCAACTCAATGGACATGAGTCTGAGCAAACTCCAGGAGATAGTGAAGAACAGGGAAATGTGGCATGCTGTAGTTCATGGGATCCCAAAGAGTCAGACAGGACTTGGCAAGTGAACAACAACTAGTGGTTAGGATTCAGTGCTTTCACTGCTGGGGTCTGGATTCAATCCCTGGTTGGGGAACTAAGATCCTGCAAGCTGTGTGGAATAGCCACAAAAAAAAAAAAAAGAAGAAGAAGAAGAAGGTTGAGAAACTGCATAAAGATAGGGAGTAATTTATGAGGAGCTGAATTTATGTGGAAAAAAATAAAACAACAGGCATGATTCCTTCCCCTTTTTCTTCTAACCTGACCACATTTCACGTGTTCTAAACCTGATGGGAAATTTCCATCCACTGTAGACTTTGGCCTCTGGAGGGACAAGATTAGGGAAAGAGAAGACCAGGAATGAAAAACTGGAGGGGAAGAAAGACAGGAGGATCTTAAATAACAGGCAGTTTCTTAGAACATAGAGGAGGGAAAGAAATTGTCAAAAGCTGAATGGAGCGCTTGCAGTTAGCACCCAGACTACATTTAGGTGTTAGAAAGAGTTCGTGGGTTGTCGGAGCACCTAGAATGACCAAATATGAAAGAAGAGAGAAAGCGTTTGGTGATTTGAGGAGTGTGACATTACTCTAGACAGGATTTCGAGATCTGAGGTGGTGAGAGTGGATGATGGATAACAAGAGTAAGGTTTGTGGAGGGCGTCTATTCACAGACAGTGAACTGCATTTTGCCTGCTTTCATTTTATTTTACCTGTTTTTAATCATGACAAGAGTCCTGTTTGAACAAGTACCCTGGTCAGTCCCATTTGTCAAAGGTCAAATGACTGGCAAGTGGCCAAGTCACTTGATTTGAATGATTCTTCTGGCTCTAAGAGTCCCGGCTAGAATGGATGTGCCTGGGCTGCATGGAGGTTTAATTACCTGCTGGTATTGATGTAGTGGAAACACACACAGCATAGTCCATTACTGCTAACAGTCCGGGCATTAAACACTTTCTCCTTTACCTTTGCTCCAGGCTCCCACTTAGAGAATCTTTGTATCCTTAAGGACAATCTACTTGTTTCCACTTGGACAACTTGGAGAGGAAGAACACAAACTCCTGGAAAGCTCTTTCTTACTCACAGCCAAGGTGAGCCAAGTGAAAAGTAGGTTCCATTTTCCCCAGAGTGGCAGTTCATTTAATTCCAGCAATAAACTGGCTTCCAGGAAGAAAGGACTGTTTAAAGGTCTGTGTCAATTACATAGTGATTATGAAATTCATGATATGACTAATCCAGTGCCTGAGCCTATGATTATCTGACATAATCCGAGAATGTGAGTGTAACATTCTCTTTGGTTCCTATTAAAGAGAAGTCAATTTGTGTCTGTGCTACATTGCATATGACTTTTCCCCTTTCCTAGATCTCATCTCTCTATGAAAGACAGTGGATGTTTATCAAATGAATTAAACTCAGTGTCCTGGAAGCTATAAGGTTTATTTTTCTTGGATGGCTAAGCTCTGGGAATTTCAGTGTGTTTTATGTAATCTGAAGTATCATAAAGGCCTTTGACCTTGAAGACGTTTTTTAATGATGTGCATATCTTTGCCAGTGATTAGACTACAAGCTATTATGACATCATAACTTCCTGGAGAACTCCTTCTTTCTTCATTTTTGGACA
Source organism: Neotragus moschatus (assembly GCA_006410615.1). Classification (NCBI taxonomy): domain Eukaryota; kingdom Metazoa; phylum Chordata; class Mammalia; order Artiodactyla; family Bovidae; genus Neotragus; species Neotragus moschatus. Next base: position 1,967,905 of record SJYA01002505.1, on the reverse strand, counting down.
TTTTGCAGTTTTTTTTTTCTCTTAAGAATACTTTGTAAATGGTAACTAAAACCCATTTGTAACAGGCACTTATAAATATACCAGCTTTTAAAATCAAGTGGTAAAAAATTATTGCCCAAACTCTGAGGTCATTGATCGTTGTTTTGTTTAGAGAAAAATCTATGACATTGATTGTTTGGAGAGGAGTCTATGACAATTTCTGAATGCTTGCCACCTCTCAGTCCCTTTCAGAGAAAAATGTTTGTGGTTCCTATGCACTGGGGGCTATGTTTTGGGTCCTGTGGTCATGCTTCCTTGGCCAAAGCCAACTGGACTAAGGATTGGCACATGATTCAAAAATTGTCCTTTGTAGGCTAGATAGCAGCCAATGAGATGTCCTGATATAAGAGCATGACAGAAAAAGAGGACTTTCTGCAGGATGGTGTCTGGTTAAATCTGACTGTAAGAGATGCTGAGATAATTAGTAAGAAATAGAGGAAGTAGAGACAGTCATGATATCAGTGAAGTCTAGAGTCACAAGCAAAAGATCTGTTGCTGAGAGGCCAGCAAGATAATCAGGTATCTGTGTTGTATATCAAATGCCAGATGGTTTTCTTATTTCCTATTCTCTAATTTCTCCATGTAACCTTATAGTAAGCCCCCACTGACTGAGAAAACATGATTAGAACTCTGGTTCTTGACCTCTACCCCATGTCCATATCCCAATCCCCAGAACGTGTGAATGTTGCCATATAGGGCAAAAGGGATATCAAAAATACTTTAAAGGGATGTTAAAAATTTTGAGATGATTAAATTGTCCTGGGTTATCCAATTGGGCTCAGTGTAATCCTAAAATCCCCATAAGAAGAAAGCAGGAGGGTCAGAGTCAGTAGTAGGGGTTGTGGCCATGAAAACAAGAGGTTGAAGTGATATGAGGAAGGGGCCAGGCGGCAAGGAATGCAGGCAACCTGAAAAAAGCAAGGAAACGGATTCTCCCCCGAAATTTCTAGAAGGAATAAGTCCTGTGGACGCCTGGCTAAATCCCAGTAAAATTGATTTCAGACTTCTGATGTCTAGAACTGGAAGGATAATACATTTGTGTGGTTTTAAGTCACTAAATTTGTGACAACTATTTCAGCAACGATAGGAAACAAATATACTATCTGACTGACTAAGCCAGAAGTCCACCATTTTTATGAACTTTTTTGGAGAAAGACATAAGTAACTTAAGCACTTGACATTTCCGCCTATTAGTTCAGGATTATGGAAAGTTCCCTGATCTGCACTGAAGTGGTCACTTCACTTTGCCAGGAAGATGTAAAGGGGGAAAATGGGAAATCAGGTATTAAATGACAAGAGAATTGTCAAGGATGGCCTCTGTCTCACTCGGAGAAGATGCCTTTAAGAGCAGTGTTTGTAGGAGGAAAGAATTTTATGTTATGATTTTAAAATAAGAACCAAAACAGACGAGAAACCTGGTAAAACTGAAACCACACTTCACCCAAGACTCTACCCATTGCACTATCATTTTTCGTCAATTCAAAATCTGTCTGGAGATGGGTCTCAATGCCTTTGTTAGTGTCTTTCAAAACATTCTTATCATTATAACTGAGCACACTCCTGGGTGCCATCCTAGAGGGTAGGATGTTAATGACTGTATACAACACACTGAGCCAAGTACATATACACACTAACTGACTTTCTGGGACCCCCTTTCTGCTGCTGAAGAAAATTAAGCCTTAAAACCACCAACAACAACAACAAAACAAGTTTCCATTCATGTGGTATCTTTTAGGGTGAATGCATTTTGAAGGTTTTTATACATTCTGATCTTGATCCCTTTAGGAAACAGAATATACTTAGTAAAGAAAACTTTTTGACTGTGGTAATTAGGATTATTCTGATAATTATGTATTGATCGCTTGATAATCACTGTGTCCTTAGTTGCAGGCAACAGAATTCACTCCAGCCAGTTTTAACAGAACAAGATTAGAACAGGCTACTAGGTAGGCTAGAGGATTTTCATCAGTGCCAGGAAAACAGGCTGATATACCACACAGCCAGAACAGTCTCTGGAGAAATGCCCAACCATAAACAGCACTGTTCTCATGGAGACACCATTGTGGCTGCTTACCACTCAATACCTGTGATACTAGGTACTGGACACTGGAATTTTTTTTTGTTTTAGCTGCATCCGGCTGCATGAAACCCTGCTGAACCAGGGATGGAACGCTCTCTGCAATGGAAGTGTGTGATGGGTAGAGTCCTGGGTGAAGTGTGGTTTCAGTTTTACCAGGTTTCTCATCTATTTCCGTTCTTGTTTTAAAATCATAACATAGCCACTGGACTGCCAGGGGAGTTCTGGACACTGGAGCTTTTACCAAAGCTTCTCCACTGTCATTCTTGCAAGAAAATGGATCCACTCACATGAAACTGTCACTTCATTTGAGCCACTGTCACCTTTCTGGGGCACACGTGCATAGACTCAGCAGAACCCGGGTCATATGTAAAACCTTAGTTACAAAAGAATTCAGGTGCTGGGGGTTTTAGAAAGGGTTGGAGTGGAAGTTGTGGGAGCCAGTCCGTTAAATCTGTCACAATGACCACACCTACTTCAGGTATTAATAATTTGTGTGGCAGAATGGTAGTAATTATGAGGGTCACAACAAAAATAATAGCTAGCATTTTATGGAATGCTTTCTGTGTGTCCAGCCCTGTTCTAAATATTTTATGTGCATTATCTCATTTAATCCTCAAAGAAAATCTATGAAGTCAGTACTCTTTGTACCCTTGCCTTATAAGTGAAGACACTGAAGCACAGCAAATTTATGAACTTACTCCAAGTTTCAGTCAGTAGGGTCAGGATTCAAACTCAGGTTTGTCTAAAATGAAGGTCTGTGCCTTCAGCTAGTGTACTGATGATGCTTTATATATATATATTTATATCAATTTTTAAAAGTTCATTTTTAAGGGCCAGCTTTACTAGCTAATCTGTGTTTCCCAAATTTCTAGAAGTCTTTTGCAAACACTGGGACTCTGATACTTGTTTAATTGAAAAAAGTATATTAGGTATTTTTAAAATAATTAATCTATTTACTTGGCTATGCTGGGTCTTAGTTGCTGCACATATCTTCAGTCTTCGTTGCGGCATGCAGGGTTTGTGGGATATAGTTCCCTGATCAGGGACCCCTGCATTGGGAGCACAGAATCTTAGCCCCTGGACCACCAGGGAGGTCCCAAATATTTGATCTTCTGAATGTGAAATCTAAGTAAGGAGTACATCTGACTGGTCCTGGTTTATATCACCTTTGTGTCAGATCTAAGGTGACAAGACAATAATAGGAGTTGCATTAAGTGGAAAAAGTAAACTAACAAATTGACCTTTGAAGAGAATGGAAAAAGCATTACATTTCTATATCTAGCACAGCCTATAGTGGGTACATTATTTGAAGGAAGGGGAACCCTTAAAAAGACTATTTTTAGGCAAAACTTAAATGATTTTCTTCTCTTTCTTCATTTCAAAAGCCAGATCCAAGCCAGACAAGACAGGGTGTATACCATTGCACATGGGTCCTGCTGCCTTTTGAGGCTCTGGGTTGAAGAGCAAGTGCAATTAGCATTCCAAGGTGTGAATTATTTCCTCACTGTATGAGGCCCTGCAACATCTTCTTGTGATTACAAAGGCAACTTTCAGAAGTTGTAGAGTGTACACAGTAAAGACATACAGAAAAGTCCTTAAAAGTTATAAATCCAAACATTTCATAGTGCTTAGAACCCATTTAATTACAGAACAGGAGACAGTTTCTGAAGAGCTTGTGGTTCAGTGACTTCCCACGTCTCGTTTCTGTTAATACAAAGCAAAACAAAAAAACTAAAACCCAACCAGCTCCACTGGAATCATCCTTTAAACTCATTCTAAACTTGTGTCATCCTATTGAATTGAATTCCACAGGGAACAGGGCCCAGAAGATCCCTGGACCTCTTGTGTGAATGCTAAGTCACATCTAATTCTTAGTGACCCCATGGACTCTATTCAGCCAGGTTCCTCTGTCCATGGAATTTCCCAGGCAAGAATACTGGAGCGGGTTGTCATTTCCTTTTCCAGGGATCTTCCTGACCCAGGGATCGAACCTGCGTCTCTTGAGTCTCCTGCATTGGGAGGTGAGTTCTTTACCACTTAATGCCATCTGAGAAGCCTGAACCTCCTGGTCTCTGGTAAAGATATGGTTCCTCCCCTGAACGGGCTTCCTTAAAGCTAAGGTATTTTCTTTTTTGCACACAGAGCAGTATTTTCCAAAATGTACTATGGAAATCACTGGGAGGGTCTGTGGGGTGTATATACTTAAGCTTTAAATGGTGTACGGACAAGTACTTTTATATTTTTCCACTTTTTAGTTTAAATGTAAATTAAGAAAATATATAGCATCAAATGCAGATTCATAGATATGATTGCTTATAACAGTAAAGAATTTTAAAAAGGCAGGAATCACAGCAAGGAACTACATTATGAAGCAAATAATTGTCAAATAAACCAATCAAATGCTACTTTAGTCAGCAAAACCAAGAACTGCTCAGATGATGGAAGTGTGAGAAACTATCAAAGGAAATATTGACTGGATTCAGGCACCTACTCTGTTATTTTCCAGCTGGGGGATCTTTTTTAAATTTTAATTAATTAATTAATTATTTTGGCCTCAGCATGTGGCATGTGGGATCTTAGTTCCCTGATCAGGAATCAACCCTGGTTTGGGGCATGGACGCATGAAGTCTTAACCACTGGACTGCCAGGGAAGTCCCAATTTAATTTTTATTTTTTAATACAGTTTAAATATTTAGTACATTTACAGTTATTACAAGATATTGGCTATATTCTCCATGTTGTTTAATACATCCTTGTAGCCTCTCTTACATCCAGTAGTCTGTACCTCCTAATCCCTCACTGAGTTGGGGAGATCTTAAATGAGCCACTTTCCCCTAGTGAACTTCAGACTGTAAAATAAGAAGACACTAGAAAAAATGCAGGAATATGGGGAGTGTTCTTATTCCAGGAGTCCAGGGCTCCCCAGGGTGTCAGAAATGTCAGCTGAGAAAGAAGGATGAGGCCAGCTGTCTAGGCTCCACCCCCCAGAGCAGCTTTCATCAGTTTTACACATCAGGCTTCTAACAGAAATTGGTTTGAAAACAAGGCTTCACTGATTTTTATTTTTTTAAGTTTGAAAACATTCTTCTCAGCCTGAAAAGATAATACTATTTTTATATTTTGCTTTTATAAACCAGAACTAACCAAAAAGCTGGTATTTAAATAAACTTAACAAGAATGAAGCTTGTTTCAGGAGTTTTGGCCAAATAATGGATAACATGTTTTAATCACATAATACACACCAGGCAATGTGCTATAGATCCAATGAACCTTGAAGAAACAAAATTGAAAACAAAACCAGGGAACTCCCTGGTGGTCCAGTGGTTAGAACTCGATGCTTTCATGGCTGAAGCCAGGGAACTCAGATCCTGCAAGCCATGTGGCATTAAAAAAAAAACGCTATGAAGTAGGTCTTATTAATATAATTAATTCCATTTTATGGATGAGAACACTGAGTCTCAGAGAGGTTCCATGCTTAGCTTAGGTCACGCAGTTTGTTTCTGATCAGGATATAACCCAGACCAGACAGTCTGACTCCAAACTCTTCCCCTATATTGCTGTTTTTTCCCTAGGAGGAGAGAGCAAGGTGCCCTAGTCTGAGGGTAGGTAACCTGGAGGATAGGAGATCTCTAGCAACACAGCCATCCAGGTAAGTCCACTTATCTCAACTTCATAGACAGCTACTCTGTACAATTCCACTTACCCAGAATCCACAAACCAATTTTCAAAGACTCTTCCCATTCATCCAGTTGTTTGACAACCATGGTCTAGGCATGTTGCTTTTGGCCAAACGATGGGTGATGGTTGGATGGCATCACTGACTCAAAGGATATGAGTTTGAGCAAGCTCCAGGAGATAGTGAAGGACAGGGAAGCCTGGCATGCTGCAGTCCATGGGGTTGCAAAGAATCGGACACAACTTAGCAACTGACACAATACCAACAACAGCAATAGAGTGTTTACCTTATTACCAAATACCACTCTAAGTGCTTTACAATGAGTAACTGGTTGATGTCTTATCAAGGAATCAACAACCCTATGAGGTAGGTACTATCATTATCCCTCTTTTATTTTTATTTTTGTTATGAGGTAGGTACTATCATTATCCCTCTTTTATTTTTGTTGTTAGTTTTTTAAAATATTTATTTTATTCATTTGACTTCACAGGGTCTTAGTTGCTGCACACAGATCTTCAGTCTTCTTTGTGGCATGCAGAATCTTTTAGTTGTGATATGCAAGCTCTTAGTTGTAGCATGTGATCTCTAGTTCCCTGACCCGGGATTGAACCAGGTCCCTTGCTTTGGGAGTGCAGAGTCTTAGCTACTGGACCAGCAGGGAAGTCCCCATTATCCCTGTTGTAAAGATGAGGAAACTGAGGCAAGATTCTATATTCAGAACCAAGACTGTGTAGCTCTAATTGATGGGCACCTCTTAACCACCACGTGCTGGTGCTTCCCAACAGAAAAGGGTTAACAAAAAGTAATCACAGAAGGTCGGAAGTGGGAAGTCATCTTAATTCTTTTTTTCTTTTTTCAATTGAAGTATANCGCTATGAAGTAGGTCTTATTAATATAATTAATTCCATTTTATGGATGAGAACACTGAGTCTCAGAGAGGTTCCATGCTTAGCTTAGGTCACGCAGTTTGTTTCTGATCAGGATATAACCCAGACCAGACAGTCTGACTCCAAACTCTTCCCCTATATTGCTGTTTTTTCCCTAGGAGGAGAGAGCAAGGTGCCCTAGTCTGAGGGTAGGTAACCTGGAGGATAGGAGATCTCTAGCAACACAGCCATCCAGGTAAGTCCACTTATCTCAACTTCATAGACAGCTACTCTGTACAATTCCACTTACCCAGAATCCACAAACCAATTTTCAAAGACTCTTCCCATTCATCCAGTTGTTTGACAACCATGGTCTAGGCATGTTGCTTTTGGCCAAACGATGGGTGATGGTTGGATGGCATCACTGACTCAAAGGATATGAGTTTGAGCAAGCTCCAGGAGATAGTGAAGGACAGGGAAGCCTGGCATGCTGCAGTCCATGGGGTTGCAAAGAATCGGACACAACTTAGCAACTGACACAATACCAACAACAGCAATAGAGTGTTTACCTTATTACCAAATACCACTCTAAGTGCTTTACAATGAGTAACTGGTTGATGTCTTATCAAGGAATCAACAACCCTATGAGGTAGGTACTATCATTATCCCTCTTTTATTTTTATTTTTGTTATGAGGTAGGTACTATCATTATCCCTCTTTTATTTTTGTTGTTAGTTTTTTAAAATATTTATTTTATTCATTTGACTTCACAGGGTCTTAGTTGCTGCACACAGATCTTCAGTCTTCTTTGTGGCATGCAGAATCTTTTAGTTGTGATATGCAAGCTCTTAGTTGTAGCATGTGATCTCTAGTTCCCTGACCCGGGATTGAACCAGGTCCCTTGCTTTGGGAGTGCAGAGTCTTAGCTACTGGACCAGCAGGGAAGTCCCCATTATCCCTGTTGTAAAGATGAGGAAACTGAGGCAAGATTCTATATTCAGAACCAAGACTGTGTAGCTCTAATTGATGGGCACCTCTTAACCACCACGTGCTGGTGCTTCCCAACAGAAAAGGGTTAACAAAAAGTAATCACAGAAGGTCGGAAGTGGGAAGTCATCTTAATTCTTTTTTTCTTTTTTCAATTGAAGTATAGCTGATTTCAGCTTCCCCAGTGGCTCAGCGGCAAAGAATCTGCCTGCAGTGCAGGAGCTGCAGGTGACTTGGGTTCAATCCCTGGGTCAGGAAGATCCCCTGGAGAAGGGCATGGCAACCCACTCCAGTATTCTTGCCTGGAGAATCTCATGGACAGAGGAGCCTCGTGCGCTATAGTCCATAGCGTCACAAAGAGTCAGACACGACTGAAGCAACTTAGCAGGCACGCGTAGCATAGCTGATTTACAGTCTTGTGTTAGTTTCTGGTATACAGCAGAGTGATTCCGTTTTATGCATATATTCTTTTTCAGATTCTTTTCCATTGTAATTTATTACAAAATATGGGATACAGTTCTCTGTGCTACCCAGGAAGACCTTGCCATTTATCTCCTATGGATATAGTAATTTGAAGTTTAGGACTTGCAGATACATCTTAATTCTTTATGGTCCTCCAAGACTATCAGATGCCTCTTACAATGTTCCTTCCTGGTTTGTGCTGCTGGGCTTTGATTCCCTCTTCACGGTAGTGCCTTTTGAGGATCCCCCAGACTCAGGGTTTCAATAAGCGAATCATTAGAGAGGGCAGGATGCTGAATCTCTGCCCAAATCCTCCCAGATACATACATATATTTTTTACCATTTTGGTCATTTCTCCCCAGCTTCAAGTGTGCTTTTGTTTACAATGGCCTGACCTGTGACTCTTCTTTGGGAACCTAATCTGAGGCTTCAGAAGCCCCTCTTTCCTCCAGGGCAGGGTTTTGGAAGTTCCTAGCAGTTCTCATCCTCCTGGGGTGATCCTTAATTGATGACCACAGGTGTGGAGTGCAAGGGCCTTGCCTTCAGTTGGAAGAGACACAGGTGTGACTTGCATTCTAGAATCCCTGGCATTGCCGGGCCAAATGGCAGCCTCGCTGGTCTCTTCCTTTTTCCCATTCGCCCACTCCTTTACTGATTTCTCCTGGGAGCCCTTCCTTAATAAATCATGTGCACACAGTTTCTCACCTCAGGCTTTGGTTCTGGGGAGCCCAACCTAAAAAAACACTTTTTTAAAAAGAAGCACACTTTAAGGTGTTAAAAGAAATAGTGCTCCCTGGTTTCAGGGTAATGGAATCGAGCCAGGCCTGTTTCTTCTTAGGATCCTGATGAATTTAATGTTCAGTGGAGCATTTTATTTAAACTTTCATTCATCTTTGTAAGAGTTAATAGTGCCTAATCTTTATTTTTTTAATATTTATTTATTTAATTTACTTATTTGGTTGTGCTGGGTCTTAGTTGCAGCACGCTATATCTTTGATCTTTGGCATGTGGGATCCTTAGCTTCGGCATGTGGGATCTAGTTCCCTGACCAGAAATCAATCCCAGGCTCCCTGCGTTGGGAGTGTGGAGTCTTAGTCACTGGTAAGATCTTCACAAACATTATCTCACAAAAACCTCAAAGTCCAATGCTGTGAGGCTGGTACTACAGTGACCCAATCTTATAGATAAGAGTAGGCTCAGAGAGGCTGATTTTCTTGCCCAGGGCCATACAGCTCGGAAATAGCCGACCTGGCCTTCAAACCCAGGCTCAAGCCACGCACTTAACCCAGTCTCCCATTCTGCCCTCCAAAGTATTGCGTAGGACAAATCGAATAGTCTGGATCTCAAATATGTCCTTTAAAAACCTACCATGTCTTTGAATTAAAATGAGAAGATCGAAAATAGTTCTTTCTTGGATATTTCCAAATTGTGATTTTTTCCTTCTGCCTATGCAGCACCTAAATCTCATTTCTATTTAGTTGGAATTCCACCCATGGAAGGTCTTGAAGGTCCTGAAGGGAGGGCCCCTGCCTGCAGCAGAAGCTCAAAGAGGCCAGATAGTCCCTATGCTGCTTTCTGGCTCAGCCAACGGGATGTTCCAGCCGGGAGGGATGCTATGGAGGGGTGATGACGCACAGACTCAGGAGCCCTTGGAGAGCACTCACAGCGGTGCCTGTGGCCGTGAGTAATGTTCCTGTGTCATGTCTTTGGCTGGGCTTCCTGCTGACTCACCCCCACTGGTTCCTGCCTGTTTCCTGGGGCCCATCACCCTGCTTCCCCATCCGTTCTGTGACCCATCAATATCTTTTCAGGACTCTCTGTTTCTGTTCAGGTAAACTGCAGGTGGCCTCTGAATGTGTGCAACCAAGAACCTGGCCAATATGAAATTATTCCCACATTTGGAATTCCACAGGACCCTTATCTTAGACTTCTACAGATGATAAAGAATGTACTCTTCTCTGGGATCCAAGACAAGGTGCGTCTTTGTACTTGGGAAACAATCATCTTTTGTACCTTAGGACTATAAGGAGGTTTCTTGTGAAAGAGAGATGCTGTCAGTAATACTCTGAATATTTTTTTAAAAAATAGACACACACACACACAAGATAAAGGTGTTATCTGACAATGATGAAGAGAGTCACTAACTCCGTTCCTAATGAAACATGCTATGGAAAGGGCATTTAAAAAAAAAATTTATTTGTATTTATTTATTTGTCTGTTCTGGGTCTTAGTTGTGGCATGCAGGATCTTTAGTTGTAGCATAAAATTCTTAGCTGCAGGATGCAGGATCTAGTTCCCTGACCAAGAAACAAAACTGGGCCCTGCATAGGGAGCCTGGATTCTTAGCCACTGGACCATCAGGGGAGCCTTTGGAGAGAACATTTTGAAAATAGTTCTTTATTTCGTAGTTACATGGCTTTTTCCTGAAAAAAACTGTATGCACACATAAAAATTCTCATAGATGCACACTTTAAAATTTGAAAGTAAAACAATGTCACCCATTAAAGGTAAGAAGGAAATGTTTCAGTAGATTTTGAATCCATTTATTAGTTTGGACAAACAACTGATTGGACTCAGGGAAAACGGAAATATACTGAATGTGTTGCAAGAGCAGCAGCATCCTTGCAGAGTTAGTGATTGAGGCTGAAAACCTAATATCATTAGAGGAAACCGCTTCCCCAATGGCTCAGAGGGTAAAGCATCTGCCTGGAATGCAGGAGACCCGGGTTCGATTCCTGGGTCAGGAAGATCCCCTGGAGAAGGAAATGGCAACCCACTCCAGTACCCTTGCCTGGAAAATCCCATGGACAGAGAAGCCTGGTAGGCTACAGTCCATGGGGTCACAAAGAGTCAGACACGACTGAGCAACTTCACTTCTTCAGTTACGATAGCCATTAAAGAACTAACAAAATGGACTTCCGTGGTGGTCCAGTGGTTAAGAATCTGCCTGCCAGTGCAGGAGACGTGGGTTGGACCCCCTGGTCTTGGAAGTTCCCATACGCAGTGGTGCAACTAAACCCGTGCACCACAATTACTGAGCCCAAGTACCTAGAGCCCATGCTCTGCAACAAGAGAACCCACTGCAACAAGTAGCCCAAGCACCACAGCTATAGAGTAGCCCCTCCTTACCGCAACGCCCCACAACACACACAGCAATGGAGACCCAGCACAGCCATAAATAAATAAACACATCTTTAAAAAGGGAAGTAACAAAATAAACTGCTATTTAGAACCAGAACTTTGAAAAGATCAATAAATCATGATGCTGAAAATAATGATAAAGTCCAATTATAATGCTCTCAATAAAAATATTATTATAAACATTATTAATAATATTTTATAGTTTTATAATATATTTGTACATAATATATACTCTTTGTGACCCTATGGACTGTAGCCCACTAGGCTCCTCTGTTCATGGGGATTCTCCAGGCAAGAATACTGGAGTGGGTTGTCATGCCCTCCTCCGGGGGATCTTCCCAACCTAGGGATTAAACCCGCATCTCTTATGTCTCCTGCATTGGCAGAAGAGTTCTTTACCACTGCAGCACCACCTGGGAAGCCCTATCATATATTAACTATCTTTAATAATATTGCTAATATATGACATGCTATTGAAAACAAAAAGTAATACATTATTAAATGAAATGAACAGTTTAAAATATATAGAGAATGTTTAAGTAAATAAACCTATATTGGGCATGAGTGTTAAATCATTTTAGTGATAGGAATATGTCTTCAGAAAAGTTTGAGTACCACTGACCTAAACTATTATGTTATAAAGCAGAATGACACTGTGAATTGAGAATGTGGAGCCACAGTGCATAGCATTTCTCAAACTCCTCTGGACATGGAATATATGGAGAGATGAGTGTTTCAACAAGTCTTCTGTGAACAGTATGATGGTTAATAGGACCTGCATCTCAGTCAGACAGGGCTGGATTTAACTACCAGATTCACCACGCAGTAGCTGAATGCCCTGAATACATTACTGCATCCTTTTGAGCCTCTGTTTCCTTACCTGTAAAAAGGAGCTAGGAATAGCCACCTCACAGGCTGTATACAATTTTTAAATGATACTGTACATAAGAGCCTTATATTGTATAGAAGTGCAGAGTACCTGACACATTGTAAGCTTCTTGAAAGGAAGCTTCTATTATGATATGATAATAGAACGGCAGGATAATTTAGAGAGCTGTCTTTTTCTTGTAACTGCACTTCTTCAGGGAAAGATTTGAGTCATCTATCGCAAGTCCTATCTAACACTTAGCTGCCATAGACAGACATGAATGAATGAAGAAGTGAAAGATAGTGAAAGTGAATTTAATTTCAGAATTCTCTGAAATTAAAGCTTGGGAGACAACTATAGCACCAAAGACTGAATGAAAAGCATTTCTTTCTCAGTTGTTTATAGCTAGATAAATAACTAGATGAGAACCTTTAAATAACTAGATGAGAACACTCGTATAGGATGAGTATTCATATTCGCTTTTGTTACCAAGACAATTGATAACAATTAGCCAGTAATTAATTGTTTCCAGCTGCTCCCCTTTGATTAATCATTCAGAGCAAATTTATTATGGTTCTCCTGTGGTTTGGTATTGCTAGGAGCCAGAAGCCTAGCACAACCTGAGATAAAGACTGAATGACAACGAGTGCGTTAAAGCTTCAGGGAGTGAGGCCTGGGGTGGCCAGGCAAAGTTCAGCCATGAGGGGATAAGGCCAGCTTCCTCCACCCCCTCCAACTTTATTGAAGTATAACTGACAAGTAAAGCTGCAACATATTTCTAGTATACACTGTGATGATTTGAGACACGTATACACTGTGAAATGATTATCACAATCAAGTTAATTAACTCATCCATCACCTCAGCTTTTTTTGTTTGGTTGGTTTGGTTTTTTTTTGGGGGGGGGTAAGGATGTTTAAGATCTATTGTCTTAGCAATGTCAAACATATACTACAGTATTATTATTTTTAATTTTCATTTGGCTGTAAGGGTCTGCTCCCCTGCATTGGGAACACAGAGTCATAGCCACTGGACCACAAAGGAAGTCCCATAATACAGTATTATTGACGTCCCCATGCTGTCCATTATATCCTTAGGACGTATTCATCTTGTAACTGAAGATTTGTACCCTTCAACCACCATCTCCCCACTTCCACCACTCGCCAGCCATTGGCAACCATCATTTTCCTCTCTGTTTCTATGAGTTTGACTATTTTTTAGATTCCACATGTAAGTGATACCATACAGTATTTGTCTTTGTCTGGCTCAGATGAGTTTTCAAAGGTAGACAGGAAAAAAAAATTATTTCAGGCCCAGATATAGAGTGAAGTCATAATAGAGTCAATTTCTATTTCTTGTTTCCCTCTGCAGGCTCTTCCCCAGCCCCTGCCGTTCCTATTAATAGCTCTAACGATACTACTGCTACTCTGATGGCATATTTATTGATCGATAAATAAATAAATCCTAGGCTTCATGCAGCCCAGCTTTAGGGTGGTATTGCATTCAGAAAAAGAATGCAGCAACCAAAAATGAAAGGTGCATTCTTCAATTTATAACTCATGGTAACACTTGAGAGAGTCACCTCTCTGTTCCCCTAGATCTCTAAACAGCAGCTGCTAACGTCCTCTCTCTTGTCTTAATATCCACTGGTGTCAATTGGGGTGGCATTCAGCTACAGGTAATGACACCTGTGGGGCTTCCCTGGTGGCTCAGAGATTAACGCGTCTGCCTGCAATGTGGGAGACGTGGGTTCGATCCCTGGGTTGGGAAGATCCCCTGGAGAAGGAAATGGCACCACACTCCAGCAGTCTTGCCTGGAGAATCCCATGGATGGAGGAGCCTGGTGGGCTATAGTCCATGGGGTTACAAAGAGTTGGACACGACTGAGCGACTTAACTAGTTAATGACACCTGTACACACCAGCATAACTAAATGAAGTTTTCGTTTTCCTTGTTTTACCAGAACTTCAGGAGTAGGCAGTTCAGGGCCAGTATCACTGCTTGAGGAATTGTCAGGGACCCCATTTTCCTTTAGTCTTTAGCAAAATGGCTACTTCATCCCAAGTAGGTATTTGAATACCTACTTTGAATCTGTGTTCACTGCAGAAAGAAGAAGAATGAAAAGGCTTCATACATGCCAGCTGAGTCTATCTTCTTGTTTCAGGAAAATAATTCCAAAATTTTTTTTGGAAACTCTACCTCTTAGAGTCCTAATTATATCTCATTGGGAGTACTGGGTCAGTTGGCCATTTTTAGTAGAAAGAGAGTCTGGGAAGGCAAGGATTTTTGTTTGTTTTTAAAGTGGACACATATTCCTTATGTTCCTAAGAACATAACTGAGGGGAAAAGGAAAGATGGTCAGGCAACTGGCAGTGTGTGCTGTATTTCTCTCCACCAAAATGCTCCCTGAACTTCTGCTAACACACATGTAAACTCCCCTCTCATTGCCTCCTCTCTTTCCAGTACTATTTTCTTTTTAATTTTCAGAGTCAAACTGGATCTTTTTTATTCCAGCTTTTTGGGTGTTCTTTTAACCAACTGGGAAATACCTCCTGGATGCCAGGCACCGTGCTAAAGCCCTTTATTAGTATTATTTCATTTAACTCTCACGACAGCCTATGAAACACTGTGTGTGTGCTAAGTTGTGTCCAACTTTTTGTGACCCCATGGACTGTAACCTGCCAGGCTCCTCTGTCTACGGAATTTGCCAGGCAAGAATACTGGAGTTGGTTGCCATTTCCTACTCCAGGGGATCTTCCTGACCCAGGGATCAAACCCACATCTCTTGAATCTCCTGCATTGGCAGGTGGGGCGGTGGGGGTGGTGGTTCTTTACCACTAGCACCACCAAGCAGATACTTTTATTATCATCCCATTAATAGATGTTGCTGAAGCTGAAACTCCAATACTTTGGCCACCTGCTGCGAAGAACTGACTCACTAAAAAAGACCCTGATGCTGGGAAAGATTGAATGCAGGAGGAGAAGGGGACAACAGAGGATGAAATGGTTGTATGACATTACTGATTCAATGGACATAAGTTTGAGTAATCTCCGGGAGTTGGTGACGGATCGGGAAGCCTGGCGTACTGCAGTCCATGGGGTCGCAAAGAGTCAGACATGGCTGAGCGACTGAACTGAACTGATAGATATGGAAAGTGAGGCTTAGAGTGATGAATTAACTTGCCAGTCAAGTAGTTAGTGAGTAGTGCTCTCATTTGAACTTGGATATCTCAGGTAGAAACTGACTTTGAGATGGAGATTTGTAGACAGGAAGTTCATTGTGAAGTGCCTTCAGGATTAATCCATTTTGGGAACAAGAAAGTAGGATTGGCCAGAAGGAGAAGTTAAACTAGGACATAATTGCAACAAAGGATTTGGCCAATCCCACAAGGAGCTTTGCAGTTGAGAAGGCCCATCAGAGTAGTCCCACCTTGAGGCAAAGTACTTGAGGGCCAGGCCTTTAGCTGCTTGCAGAAGTGGGGGTCCCCCTAGATTGGAAGTGGGTTTTCATGGGAAGTGGATATGACCTTGGACAAGGCAGTTCTTTTCAACTGATGGTAATTTCTCGATAGGATCTCAGACAGGCATCAGCCAGCTACTAATCCTCCCAGCAGGAGGGGTGGGGTGCAGAACGAGGGCTTCAGTCTTGAAGTCGACACAGTGGTGTTCACTACTGTCAAAGCCTTCTACTGTTCAAATCCACTTTCCTCATATAAACTCTGGGACTATTTCCTACAGCTTTTGGTTGGTCTCTTTTCCAAGGGGAAGTTAACAAGAGTATAGTTAATATTATAGCCCTCACCGTCACTGGTCTTAAGACTGCACTGATCATCTCCATTTCCTTGCCTTTCTAGAGTTCCCTGACCCTAAGGTAGCGTCTACGCTACCCTCGGTGGCTTCCATGGTGCAATGACCCAAACACACATCCCTGAGAGGATCTGAGCCTCTAATCACCACATCATTTTCAGATGTGGCTGCTATAGTTGTCCATTTACCATCATAATTGAACAAGGGAGTACCAAGAGATGTCCTTGTAGATTGCCAGACATATTCTTTTTTTAAATATCTATTTATTTATTTTTGGCTTCATTGCATCAGGTGAGAATTTTGTTGCAGTGCACAGACTCTCTAGTTGTGACTTGCAGGCTGAGTAGTTGTGGTGGGTGGGTTTAGTTGCTCCCTAACATGTGGGATCTTGGTTCCCTGACCAGGAATGGAACCCAGATCAACTGCATTTGCAAGGCAGATTCTTAACCACTGGACCACCAGGGAAATCTCCAGACATCTTCTATTCTGCCCCCTGTTACTTAATAGCATCTCTACAACTTCCTGATGATCAGGGTCACTTATATCTACCAAGATGGTGACTTCTTTTCTTGCCTGCTAGTGTCTTAGTGCAAGCACCCCAAGTGACTGGCAGGCAGTCATGGCTTGAAGCTTAATAGGACTATTGCTGTGTCCCCTGGTGGAAGAGTTCCCCCTTTAGAAACAAGGATCTCTAGTCCTACAGGACCCAGAGGTGTGAGGATGGAAAACAGAGACTCCCCAAATGGATCACTGGGGCTGATGTGAAGCAGGGCCTCTCCTTCTACTTCTCAGCTCTGAGATCTGTGAATCCTACCTACTGGGGGCGTAGCAGCACATAGTGGTCTTTGACTAGGGCACATTATTTGTCCTGGAGGATGGTGCCCCCTCCTCTCAGGGCCTCTAATCTGGGCCTCGGGTGTGTCTTCAAATAGACATTCCATTACTCTTATTAGAGTGGCAGTTTCTGGGTGATGTGGTATGTTACAGGACCAATAGGTATATGATCATGAATTTGCTGCTGTACACATCTCTTTTATTGTAAGGAGGTTTCTTTGGCCCAGTACTATAGTACCTAGGATTTGTGTCAGTGGATCAAATATTCTGTAGACCCTTAAACAGTGATGTGGGCTAAAAACAAAGAAACCAACCAACCAACCAACCAACCTGAGAGTAGGAAAAGCAAACCCATACCCGGGATGTGTACCTATTCCAGTCAAGATAAGTTACTATTACTTCTAGGTTGGAAGAAGTCAATTTGCCATCAACTAGCTGGTTGGTTTCCTTTGAGAGATGATGTCGTAGAGGGGACTGAGCTTTGGTCTCTGTTGCTGGCAGGTTGGGCACGTGGTGGCATCAGGAGCCCAGTCAGCCTTGGAGCCCGAGCCCATGCTGTCAGGCCCATGCACAGTCTCCATATCTGCCATTGTGGCTACTCTGCAAATGTACTCTAATCCCCCAGGGGAGGCAGGTGGGTTTTTTTTTTTTTTTTTTTTT
>SJYA01002505.1:1914112-1950339 GCA_006410615.1 Neotragus moschatus | reverse complement strand
GTTTTTTTTTTTTTTTTTTTTTTTCAATTTAGAATCTTGGCTAGGTTGGTGAGGGGGGCAGTTTCAGAAGCTTCCACTTGACCTTCCCCACTATAACCACTCATCCCACAGGCCAAGGAACTAAGGTGGGGCTTCTGCCAACTACCAAGTATATCTGTCCTAATTATACATTCAGGAAGGACCAAAGGACTTGTTATTATATGCACTTACTGGAAATCCAGCCTTCTTTAGTCGTTAGGTTCTGTGTCTGAACACTGGCTGAGGTCCAGAAACCAGGCAGAAGATTGTGACTTTTTATGGGGACAGCTTCCCTCAGACTTCTCCTCATTCATCCTTGAGTTTTAAAAGGTGTATACAGGATTGGTGTGGCCACTAGGAGAAACATTATGGAGTTTCCTTAAAAAACTAAAAATAGAGCTACCATATGATCCAGCAATCCCACTCCTAGGCATATATCCAGAAAAGATGAAAACTTGGAAAGATACATGCACCCTAGTGTTCATAGCAGCACTATTCACAATAGCCAAGACATGGAAGCAACCTAAATATCCATTGAGATGAGTGGATAAAGAAGATGTGATATATATACACACATAGCCATATATAATGGAATACTGCTGCTAAGTCGCTCAGTCGTGTCTGATTCTGTGCAACCCCATGGACTGCAGCCTACCAGGCTCCTCCATCCATGGGATTTGCCAGGCAAGAGTACTGGAGTGGGGTGCCATTGCCTTCTCCAAGTAACTATAATGGAATACTACTAAGCCATAAAAAAGAATGGAATATTGCCATTTGCAGCAGCATGGATGGACCTGGAGAACACCATACTAAGTGAAGTAAGTCAGAGAAAGACAAATATTACACATCAAAAAAAATGCAAATGAATCTACTTACAAAACAGAAACAAATTCACAGACATAGAAAACATGTTTATGATTACCAAAGTGGAAGGGGGGTATATCAGGAGCATGAGATTAACAGATAAACACCATTTTATATAAAATAGATAAGCAACAAGCATTTATTGAATAATACAGTGAACAATATTCAATATCTTAATATAGCCTATAACAGAAAATAATCTGAAAAAAATAACTAAATCATTTTGCTGTACATCTGAAATTAACACAATGTTGTTAATCAACTACGCATGCACGCTAAGTTGTTTCAATTGTCTCTGACTCTGTAACCCTAAGGACCGTAGCTCACCAGGCTCCTCTGTCCATGGGATTCTCCAGGCAAGAATACTAGAGTAGGTTGCCATACCCTCCTCCAGGGGATCTTCCCCATTCAGGGATTGAACCCACATCTCTTATGTCTCCTGCATTGGCAGGTGGATTCTTTACCACTAGTACTTTAATTAAAAAAAAAATAAAAGGTATACACAATGAACCCTGGTGCCCTCATTTCCTCTAGGTACACAGTGTTCTATTAACTGTCTCCATAGCTGTCTGTAGGTCATGCCCCTCTGGTTGCCACTCTAATCTCACCTCTCTTAACAATGGCACTTAATTTCTGCTGGTTAAACACGGACACTTGGTCTCTATTTCTTCAAGGTCTCATTAGGCCTATTGCTATGAGGGAGCCTAGCTCTGTAACAGTATCTTCTGTCATCAACACAGACCTATAGAGAAGAGTATACCGGTAAGGCTGAGTCCTTTCCCCTAGAGGATTCCTGGTTCCTTGTGCTTAGTGGCAGAATGTAGTCAGTTGGTATGATGTACACAGTACATCGGGAATCCCTGGTGGCTCAGTGGTAAAGAATCCGCTTGCTATGCAGGAGCTATGGGTTCGATCCCTAGGTTGGGAAGATCCCCTGGAGGAGGAAATGGCAACCCACTCCAGTATGCTTGCCTGGGAAATCCCATGGACAGAGAAGCCTTTTAGGCTATAGTCCATGGGGTCGCAAGAGTTGGACACAACTTAGCAGCTAAACCACCACCACCACATAGTCTATCCCCTTTAGCATGGCCACTTCCCTGTGTCTTTTGCTCCCTTCTTCTACTGTGTGCCATGACAGCTCTAGCCTTTCTGTCAGCATTTCACCTAATGTGGACCACTGATTTCTCCAAGCTCCCTAGAGCTATCCTAGCAATCTTTAGCACTAGCTCCCGAGGTTCTTGCCAGGATGAAAATACTGTAGAACAGGAATATGCTCATATCAGTAAACTCTGCTTTGTCTGGCCTTGTGCCCTCCTCTTCCTCCTCCCTCCCCCATTCAGCACCCTGGGGACCTACCCTCTATATATACTCCCAGCTTCTGCAAGTATATATATATGCTAGCTAGGTCCTGTAGCTCTTTCAGAATGAATAGTACCTCTCCTCCTTCGGCAGTTCCAGCATTTTCTCACTCAGATTATCTTGTGACTTGACTTTAGTTATTGGTCTGGTAGACAAGAGGACTAGTACAGATAGATCCTGAGGAGGGTATGTGTTGCTCTGCAAGGTAGATACTTCATTATCTTTTCTTTAAAAATATATGTTTATTTGACTGCACTGGGTCTTAGTCGTGGCATGTGCGATCTAGTTCCCTCACCAGAGATTGAACCTGGGCCCCCTGCATTGGAAGCACATCAGAGTCTTAGCCACTGGACCACCAGGAAAGTCTCCTAGATACTTCATTTTCCAGCAAGGTGGGGTGGGGCATTTTGACAAACCCACAGTGTTTAGGGTGATGTGGGGTTGTCAAGTTTTTAAGTGCATTGACCCAGATAGCCTGTCCGAAGTGTCAGGATCCCTCTTCTTCCCCACTGCAGCCCTGTTGTTGGCATTGCAGACTCGGCAGAGCTGAGAATTCAATTTTTTGGTAGTTCTACTCTGATAATTCGGTCCTGGGCCTGATTCTGAGCTTTTTCTGCCTCCTCCCTCTCCCCCACCTCATTTATATGATTAATCACCTTCAACTTTGGGTTATCTTTTCCTGAGGCAAAGATTTACTCTATCACTAGCTACCCAATCCCATAGTTCTGAAACTGCTCTTTCCCCCAGATTTTAAAGATGCCTGAGAGATTGCATCTATTAGTGCCTTCCCACACTAACATTATCAACACACTCCATACCCCCATCCTATCACAACTGCTGAAGGCTTCAACAGTGGTACCAGGGTCTACTGGAGCTTCACCTGAGGCCCTACTGCCAGCTCACCAGTGGGCAATTCAGCCCCACTGGATCAGACCACACTCAAGGGACACTTTGATTTAGTTCAGATTCTCTGGAAAACCCACTCTGATATGGACACTTGCAAGCAGGACTCTTACTACGTAAAAACCTTAGGATGAACACTGTACAGGAGTGGAAAGGGTAGGATTCAGCAGAAAGAAGCTGGACTAAACGCAGTCACAGACAAGGCCTCAGCTGGTGCCTTGGTTGCTGATCCTTTAAGGGGACTCTGGAGTGGGAAGGGCCCGGGGTGGTCCCACCATGAGGTGTTGTCTCCCGGTCATTTGTGCAGGCTCTCTGCTCCAGGTAGCTCTCTTGTGAGGGCAGTTTCCGGAAAGGGATTCCGTTGAGAGCTGTTGGCTACCAGCAGCTGGGGAAATGGGTGCCTGGGTCCTAAGAAGTTGCTTGCTCCTTGGCCTGCTGGAGGTGGGGGAGAGGGAAGACATTGGGGGAAGGCTCCTCTTGAAGAGTTGGAAGAAAAAACTCAGACTGTTGCCTGAGTGAAAAACAGGATGATTGAAAGAGATCCATTTAAAACTATACCAAACACTAGTTCTCCTAAAGCCTCTTGTGTAGAACAGTACAGAACAGAGGATGTTAGGACACACATCTAATTCTATTAGACTCTGAAGCCCATGTCTTCCTACTAGACCAGAGCTAGTCAAACTGGTACCCCATCAGCTTAATTCAGAAAGCAGAGGTATTTTGACTGCACAGTGTTTTAAAAAAAGTGAATTGGTTGGCACTATGTAAAAATTGGAAGAATTAATGTGTGAATTCAGAACTCTGGTTTCTCTTGAGTAACCAGAAGATCTAACAACACTTTGTCAACATTGTTGCAGGCAGGGATTGACTGGAGTTGAGTGATTGCTGCTCCTTTACAGAAGGGGAGGGGCATCTATAGTTCACCACAGTATCTATGTATGACCTTCTTTGGCATTTTTGTTTAGAGTTCCTACTATACTATGCTTGGTACATATAGTAGACACTTGGACACTTAATATTGGTTCAGTGGCATTGAATGAATTTGATTGGAGAGGACGGTTTTTATTCTAGACCTCCAAGGGTAATGAGTAGTTTGGTGCTCATGGGAGGCACCAGGATAACAAGTGTTGATTCGGATAAATTAATGACATACTCTGGAGAAGGGCATTGCAACCCACTTGAGTATTCTGGCTTGGAGAATCCCCATGGACAGAGGAGCCTGCTGGGATACAATCCATGGGGTTGCAAAGACACAACTGAGTGACTAAGCCCAATGACACACTGGCTGGAGCCCATAAAGCAAAATGAGCAGAGGGCAAAGGTCTGAAGTTTGGGTGTCTTACTATAGAATTAGAGAGGAATGGGGAGTTAGGGGAACCAAAGAAGAGGAAAGGGAAATATAGAGGGATCTTAGCAATGAGATGTCACAGAGAGCAAGGTAGTCAAGAGTTTGGGCACTTATACCCTGTCTAGCAAAGATGAGGGTAATGCACAGGCAAAAAGCCATGCCAACAGGAAAGTAATTAGGGACTTTCAGAGGAAGTGTGAGAAAAGGAGGCCTCCCTGGTGGCTCAGTGGTAAAGAATCCACCTGCCAGTGCAGCAGACATGGGTTCTATCCCCGGGCTGGGAAGATCCCCTGGAGAAGGAAATGGCAACCCACTCCAGAATTCTTGCCTGGAAAATTTTATGGTCAGATAAGCCTGGTGGGCTACAGCCCATGGTGTCACAAGAGTCAGACATGACTTAGCGACTAAACACAACAAATGAGAAAAGGAAAAATAGATTGTGGGTCTGGAAGTTTGGCACTGATGTGGAGGCACTGAGATAGTTCTTGGGAGTATAAGTGAGAGCTTTCTCCAGGGTCCTAATTGGGGAAGCCATAGATGGACATTGTTAATATTGATCATTTTTGTCCACACTGTCAGCAGCATTTCTGACATCATCTAAAATAGTCAGTATTCATGCTGTATTCTTAAAGAATGGACAAAAGAACCATCCAGACCCTGTCCTCTTGTTCTATTGGAATGAAACATTAATTAACTTAATATGTATTTTGGACAGTCACCAGCCGGCAGAGATTGGAAACTTCTCTCATAGATGTATCTCTCTGTATACTGCTATTGGCTTTGTGGGTTTTCTATGGTAAAAGTAAAATTCTGGTTTCACTCTACCTTGTCACCCAGTTAGTATCCCATTGTGTGGCCTCACTGGCTGTTAATCAGGATGTGCTCAAGAACGTGTAAACGCACTTTAACATTAGCCTAAGTAAAGTGTATTTAGGAAGATGAATTTAAAAATAACTCACTCCGAAGTTCATGTCAGATATGGATAGATCATCCATCCTTTTGGATGCAATCGTCTTCCTGGAAAACTATCATGACCCAATTCCACACCATTTCAACTCTGGTACTGGGGGCACAGGGAAGGCCTTTGTTTCAGAAGAGCCACAATCTGTCTCAGTTGTCTTTGGGATCAAAGCATCTGGGTTTGCATTCTGACTACCACCCACCAACCAACTCTATGACTTAAGGCATATCACCAACCTCTTGCAACCCAGCCTCATTACATGAGAGTTATGAGACCTATTGGAAAGGCTCGTTGAAAGAGTTAAATGAGACGATGAATGTGTTCAATTAATAATGTATGCCAACCTCTTAAAGGTTTTTTTGAGGATAGTGAAAAACTAAATCTTTCTATTATCAAATGCGCAAAGAGTTTTAACTTGGGTGCCCATCAGTTCAGCAGAGGAAGTGTGGACTAGGATTCCGGAGTCTGAGTACTTTGACTGCCACTGGGTCTACCACTGGGATTTAAGGAGACGTTTAAAAAAAAAAAAAAGCCACCTAATCTCCCTTGGCCTTACTTTTTCGTGTTACTCAGCAGGCTATAGTAGCTACGGAGGACCTTGAAACCTGAGGTTATGTGCCNGCCCCCCTTCCCCCAGCCTCCTCGCCAACGCCCCCTTCCCCTCTCCCCCTCCCGACCGGGCACAGGCCACCCATCCCCACCCCCGTGGGAACGTTCGGAGCCTGCACTCCTCAGACTCTCTCCTCGCCTCTCCCTTCACCTCAGCCCCCGCTCCCTGCCCTCTTCCCGGCCCTGGGCGCCGGCCGCCCGGTCCCTCCGCCGCCCCCCGGCTGCGGGGAGGACATGGCCGCGCACAGGCCGGTGGAATGGGTCCAGGCCGTGGTCAGCCGCTTCGACGAGCAGGTAACGGGCCCGGGGCGGGCGGGAGGTGGGAGCGGAGTGGGGGTGGGGACCGGGTGGGTGAGGGGAGGAAGGAGCGGCCGCCTCCCCCGCAGCTGCCTCGGGCTCCGGAGGAAAGGCTTTGGGGGATCAGTGGGGGTGGCCTAGCGGGGAGGTGCGGGCTAGGAGGGGACGGCTGGTGTCTTGGGCTCCCGTCTCCCTCCTCAGTCGGGAGGTGGGGCCTTTTTCCTGACCACCCCTCCGACCCTCCATCCCCTTTATCCCAGCCCTTCCGCTTGCTAATAGGGATGAGTGACCTGGGGGCGCTTTCAGGGACTCTCCATCTGGATTTAATCATCCCCCCTTACTTTTTTACTTCTGAACGGAGGTGGGTAACATTTAGGGGTTTCCTCTTCCCTCAGTGGACCTCCTAAACGGGAGTGAGTAACTGAACGAACCCTAAGGCCCTTCTTGTGTACCCCCAATAGGAGAAAGATAGCATCCCGCCCCTCCCCCCGTTTCTTCTGCTTCCTCTCTTGGAGGGGGAAGAGTAGAAGAAAGCAGGGAAACACAGGTTCTTACTTTCTGCTCCGTCGTCTCAGCCCGCCCGGAGAGCTCCAAGTGCACACACTGCACATCTTTTTGATGCTCCACACGGGTGGCGCCCCCCACCCCCCATATCCTGATAAGACCAGACTGGCTTTTACATTGCCCTTTGCAGTGGGAACCATGGTTCTGGTTCCCTCCTGCTTCTGAAATATTTTTCCTCCCCCCCCACCCCTTTCCTTGGTAGTTGCAGTTTCCCCTTTTATGTTTTGCCCAGCAGTCTGAGAATGTGAATATTGCTTTCTGGAGTGGGAATCTTGAGGATTAAGGGGAGCAGAGTGAAAGGAAAGTGGGAAACGGCATCCGAACCACTGACAACAGAGCAAAGCCAGCTGGGAAGTGGTCCCGAAGCCGTTAATTCTGCTAGTGTGTTGTTGTCGTTTTTTCATTTTTAACTCTCACCCCTTAGTTGACAAGAGAACTTGCCTTGAGAATATCTGAGATGGAAGAAAAAAGAGTTACCTAGCTTGAGGAGGTCCCTTTTTATTGCCTGAGCCAGAGACTCCTGGGGCTGATCAGAATGAATGCACCCGGAGCCTTTTGTCAGTAGGATTTAGTTTAACTTTGTGTTGCTGTTTTAAGTAGTTGGGGATCGCTTAGAAGAATGCTTTTGTAGCTGCAGTTCTAGGATGAACTTCCTGTGATGAGGAACTGCTTCAGATTGAGTCAATCTATTTTGTTTACTGGATATAATCATGGAACGGATTTTGGAAGCTGAATGGATCCATAAACAGTTTCTGACCTATCCGAAGGATACTTGGGAATAGGCAGAGGAATTGAGAAGAAATTTGAGAAGAAACTACCTAGATAAAAGAGAATTACAAAGCTGTCAGAAACTTGTTCTTTCGCCCATCCTTATGCTTCCAGACCAAAAAGTATCTAAACCACTGTACTGCTAATCTATTTGAGGAAGAGAAATGTGACCACATATATTGGATTGTATTATTGATAGAGCCTTACGTTTACAACTCGATAGGAAAGACTTTCTCTGTGTAATTTTAAAAAAGGATTTAAAAGGCACACAGTTCCCAAAGGTAGACTGTGTGGATACTTGAATCTGGATGCAGGAATTTGATGGATTCACACCACAACTATTTCCAGTTTTTTTAAAAAATTTTTAATTGAAAGATAATGGCTTTATAGAATTTTGTGGTTTTCTGTCATACATACATCAATCAGCAAGAATCAGCCATAGGTACACCTATGTCCCCCCCTCCCTATTTTTTTAAAATTAAAAGTGTTTTGGTTTTTTTTCCCAGTTTTTAAACTTTATTTCTTTGCTTCTTACCTGTTGATCTCTAGGCTTATCTGTCACATGTTGAAAACATAGTTTTCTAAATTTTAAGAGAAGAATGATTTTGATTATATGCCCAGTAATGCTACTGAATGTTTTCCTCTTTTTGTCCCCAGTGTTGAAAGACCTTATACTTTGTTGTTTGCTTTGTTATGAATATTGTGGAATCAAACTCACACCATCTGTTAACAATTAAGGACATAAGAATTTTAAACAAGCATTAAAAAACTATACTTTTATATTGTTATTAAAGAGAAAGATCCATAGGACAAATTATTCCTCACATTTTTCCCTTACAGGGTTAAAGCCCACTGACTTTGAGATGTGAAAGTATAAGGGTTTTGGTGTTTAACGTAAGGCACTTGTAGACATTAACTTATTATGGAATTCGTAAACATTTAATTTGAATTAGAGTTTACTTTGAGTTTGGAAAGTGGGAAAAACTGAGGCTCATAGTGGTTAAGTGACTTTTCAAGGTCGCATAGCATACCTAATAATAGCCTCAGTATGAAAAGTACTGAATGCTGGACAATCGGGAATAATTTTTTCTGGTAAGTATCTCACAGGATTTGTCTTAATAATCCAAAAGTATAGTTAGGAGGGAAGAGTTTATATTTATATTGAGGGGGAAAACAACCTACATGTAGTGAGAGAGATTTGAGAATCTTCAGTATTTCAACTATGCATAAAAGTTTAAAATTTTGAATATATTGTCTGTACTTTGTTTCACTGGGTCCAGGGGGAGCCAAGCTGCTGCTTTTTATTACAGCTAAGACTTTTTATTAAGCTAGGAACCAGAGAGCATGTGCATGTCTGAAGATGGCAACTCTGTTTATGATTGAATTGATGTTTTAGTTGGACTTCTAATATTTGTGATGATAAAAGCAGAAATGCCTTACTAGCCACTTCTGATTACCTATTGTACTGTGATGGGTATTGCTCAGCAACTTGGTGCAGTAGACACAGATTAAACAGTGGTAGTGTTCATCTTGACATTGTGAGTTCAAGTCTTTGTTTCCAAGTGGGTAAAATAACATTCTTGTAACCTGCTGGCATTGCACCTAAGCCTAGTATTTATGGCAACTGAGCAATTCCTAACAATTTAAAAATAAGTACTTCTTCGATTAGGGATGGAACTTGTGAAGGTGGATAGCCAGAAAGCTGAATGTATAAAGTTATATCTTCTGCTGCTCCTTAACCTGCCTGTAGAGTGCTAAATAGTAAGTTTCTAAATTGAAATTAGCCATTTTAGGTGTGGGTGTGTAGCTTTAATTTGTGGCTCATTAGCCAGGTTACTTAAATTAGAGAGACCCTTCTTATCTGCCTCACCTAGCTTCATATGCCCAATCAATTTCTGTAGGACTTTGTTCCTGAAAGGGAGTATAGAAGAACTGGTTATATGCAGGTTTTTGTTTTAAGAAGTTGAGAAAGATACCATCAAATGATTTGTTGTAAATATACATTTCCCACATCTGATCAAGTAAAAGCGATATATAAAAAGCCAAAAAATAACATTTTAAAGAACATATTAGAGAGTAAACTCGGATTTTTAAATTTTTAATACTAGCTTATTGGTGGTTGTAAATTAAATGCTAATCGAAATGTTCTTTGAATATGTGGTATAAAACTTATGTTATAAAATGATTGGCAAGCGTCTTTGANCACATCTGATCAAGTAAAAGCGATATATAAAAAGCCAAAAAATAACATTTTAAAGAACATATTAGAGAGTAAACTCGGATTTTTAAATTTTTAATACTAGCTTATTGGTGGTTGTAAATTAAATGCTAATCGGAATGTTCTTTGAATATGTGGTATAAAACTTATGTTATAAAATGATTGGCAAGCGTCTTTGAAGTAACAAACTACATGTTAATTGGCCAGATAGATTTGTAAAACTTTGAAGTTGCTTTGGATTAAAAAAACCCCCCCAAACTCCTTAGCCTTGTTCTTAAAGCCTGGTCTGCCATTATTGTAAGGCCTTATAAGTAGTTGAAAATGAATATTCTTTTGGGAGGGGTATGGTAAGTGAGAGAAAAAGTTGCTTATTTATTCTGGAACTCATCTTTTAAAAATGATTTCCAACTGGTCCTCAATTAGTTCTCTGTGCTCCCTCACTCTTCCCACCTTTATCTAGCATCTGATTGAGTTTTTCTTTATGTGAGCTCCTTCCTTTTCGCCTTCAGACTTCCTGAGATTTCTTTTCTCTTAAACATTGGTTGGTCTTGTAGCTTTCCCTGTATAGATCAGTCGTTTTCTTCCTTTTGTTGCCAGATTCCTGCCGCCTCTCGTTTATCCACCTATGTCCTCTAACTCTGAGAAAACCAGCTCCTGCCTCTTGCCTTCCTTCTGGATTGCTGCTTTCTTGAAAGTGATGCCTTCTGGCAAAACAGTGGTTTTTTGATGAACTGTAATGCCACTGTGGTGGTCCATTACCCGTGGAAACCAGTCTCCTTGAATTCCCAAGACACAATGCTGTCTTGTATGTGTGCTTGCAGATCCTTCACCCCTTGGACAGATGTGCTTTTTTTTTGTCATATGGTGCTGCCCACCGTTGAACTGCGGTTCCTAAATGAGGGTGTGAGTTTTATCCTGCTCTTTATAGCCTCAGTCCTCATGCTAGCCATTAGAACTCTGTGGATCCTGTATTTCCTTTTTTGTTGGAATTGACTAGAAAAATCAGTAAGATTTCTTTCTAGTTTAAATATTTGATGACCTTAGTACTTGTAGCAGCATCTCCCTGTGCCACAGTGGTCTATGGGGAGCTGATCCCGCTTAACCTAACGTTTTTCTCATTGTGGCTCAGTGTGCACCTGTGTTGCAGGCAAGCTGGCTCAGTCTCTTCTGTGTATGTCAAGCTTATTGCTGATTGTCTGCCTCTGTTTCTACCAGCTCCTGCCTAAATGCTTTAATTCCTCTTTTGTCTTTTTAAAATTCCTGTCTACACTTAAATGGGCAGCTCAAGCTTCATTTTCCCCATGAAGTCTTTATAGACTAAACTCCCTGCATCCTCACTTCTTCATGTGCTTGTCACTCAGGTTCTTCAGAAACACCCTTTAAGGTGTCTTGCCTTGGAAAGGTTGATTGAACATAGCTTAGCGTTATTTTCTTTTCTCTTATCTTTTTTATCAAATGGAGTGTAAACTTTCTGAAAAGCAAGAACTCTTTGTGAGAATTCTACTAATAGTCACCCCAGGGCCCAGCAGAGTTATAAGCACACATTGAGTCATTGATGGAATGTTTTTCATATGATTCTTGGTTCAAAAGTCGATTGGCTAAGAGGAATGATAATTTGGGCTTTATTTTAAATGTAAATAACTGAATTTTATTAATAACTTAGTGTTTATGGTGGCCTCCATCTTATAAATGATATTTTAACTGGGAATAGGTTTTTAACAAAATAAAGCTTTAAGGAGGAACTTGTACCTATTTATATTTCCTCCGACAGAGCTAGCATTTTTGAATCAAGTTTCAGATTCGATTTACTACCGTTGTGATCTTGAATTTGTCACTTACTTTTAGTGGCAAGTCTACATAAGGATATTTTTTTGTGGTGATCTGGTAGAATAAACTAAAAGACACTTGCTCCTTGGAAGAAAAGCTATGACCAAAAAGCGTATTAGAAAGCAGAGATGTTACTTTGCCGACAAAGTTCTGTCTAGTCAAAGCTATGGTTTTTCCAGTAGTCATGTATGAATGTGAGAGTTGGACNGAAATGCTTTGAAAAGATTAAGATTATTCAGATGTAAAATTTATACATTTTCTCTATAGCTGACTGATGATTGTATATTTACCAAATAAAGGAGATTGACTGGTCTCTCCATGTTCCCCCTTATGTACCTTGTCCAATATATACCTCAGTTTAGCATTCATTGACAAATGCTTAGGGTACTGAGAGGGTCCTTAGGTAACCTACCATGAATGACTGTAATCTGCTTTCGTGCTTTCATCTGTTTGTGTTATACATAATAGACGGCTGTTCAAGTTTGGAAAGTGTAATAGAAAAATGTCATAAAGTGTGTGGCTTGTTATATTAGATTTAATATTGTTTTATTAGATTTTAAATATTGCTACACTTTTTATTTGACACTTTTGGCCAATAGGAAGTTAGAGTCTTAAATCTGCTGCTTTGTTGTTGTTGTTTTTAATGTGTTTAGCATGGAGAATTTTGTCCTTAAAGCAAAGGTTAGCGATACAGCGGTAAGCATGCTTTATTTTTGCATCTTTATTCTTTACTCAGACTGCTGTAGGGCATCTATGTTTTATTTTTAAATTCAGTATTACGAAGTCCTGTGTAGATTCTCTCTTGTTGCATTATAGTGACATATTTTGCAGGGTGAGCCTTGTATTAATTAAAAACATGTGCTTTGCACATGTATTCCCTAGGTCTCAGTCTACTCTTCATTGGAGGTTTTGTGTGTATCTGTGTGTATATAAGACAGAGGATGGGGACGGATAGGAAGGCTCATTTTTTAAAGGAAGTTTAAAGAATGTTCTTTAGAAGAAGTAGAAGGGGAGGTTTGTGGTCAGCTTAAACTGTTAAAAGGCTTAGAATCAATACTGAAGTAGAATATAGGCATCTTAAGCTCTTTCTTTGCTGAGGATTGACTTGAATTTATAAAAAGCATTGGCTTATTCTGTCTGACATCTTTTAGACTACCCCATTTTCTTGAGAGTGGAGAGGGAAAGATGAGACAAACTTTGTTTTGACCTTGAAGAATAGAAAAGTTAAAGTGTTTTTACATTGTGATGACTGTGAATGAAGTTTAAGATTTCAGCAGTAAAATTTCTGTTTCATGCTGTGTGGTAGAGCCTTCAGTAAACAGAACACACTCAGAGGTTGTGCTGAAGAGAATTTTAACACTGTGCAATATAAATAACTGGAATTGATAGTGCCTCCAGTAAACTCTCTTCAGGTACCCGCAGTCGATGGCAGATTTGACCATTTCAGATGTTTTATGGCTGAGATATAGTTACATTCTTTGGTTTTCTGAGAGTGGCTTCTGAACCATTGACTATATCATCAAAAGGGCTTCTGTTGAGATAAGAAAGCCCCAAGGTAATATGGAATGCCATCTTGTTATAATGAAGAATTGGAATTATCCTCTAGACTTTACATATTTTTGCTATAAATGGTACTAATTACTTTGCAGTAGCAATAACTTGAGGTGCAGACTTCCAGATTGCGTATTTTCTTTAAACCACAACCTGGCACTCTTTTGGTTTGGCTTAGGGTTGCCACGGCAGTCGACAAGCTGTTGCTTGCCCCTATTCATATTTTATAGTTTGGAGTGTCATAACCTGTTGAATTTCAGAGAACTTAAAACTTTTTCTTGTGATATCCTTACCGCTTCCACTTCACATCCCCCAAGCAGGGTGTTGTGTCTAGTGCAAGAGGCATGAATATTTACTAAGTAGCAGGACATTTAGAAATTTACTTTAAAGGACTTTTATTTAATTTATTTTCAATCATAGTTTTATATCCAGATGATGGCCTTGTGGGTAATTATGGATCATAACGACCTCAAGCAACCCTTTTCCATCTAATTGTTGACAGCTTACCTTGGATAGTCCTCATAGTAATTTAGGCATGAGAAAACCCCTCTTACTATCTCAAATTTGTGATGACAGTCAATAGCTCTTTCTCTTACTGCACAGTATGCTGAGCAGTTTTCAGTGTGAGCTTGGGCAAGTCAGCCTCTCTGAACTTGAGTTCTCTGGTTGCATCTGTAAGTTGGAGCTTTACTTACATCATAGGCTTGTTTAGTGTCTTGGGTATGAATATTTTATGTGAAAGAAAGCTGTAAATAATCATAAAAATGTATTATCATAATTATTATCCTGTGCAGCATTTTTTCTCTTTATAGTTTGGTGATTATTATTATTTCTATAATGTGTGGAAAAACAAGCTAGAGAAGCAAAGCAACTTGTTCATTATCATATGACATGTGATTGAGTTTAAACTAGAGTGTGGGTGTCTTAATCCTTAGAGCAGTAACTTTCAGTAAATAGAGCTTTACAAAAAAGGTCTAAATTTTGTGAACAGATAGCACAAATATGTAAAGAGAGGGAAGTTATATTGCTTCTTCACTCAAAAATAACATGTTTTATGTTCTTAAGAGAGAATCTTTTATGTTCATAAGAGTTCATAAGGAAATCTTTGTTTTGATTCGTCATGTGTTAGACATACCTTTTAAGCGTTGTATGTATACTAATTTCATTATTTATCATTCTTTTCACCTTATCAGAACTTCTCAGGCTTTTAATGGAAGTTATAACATTGTTCCCTTTTATTTTTAGTTTTATGTTATTTTATATTTAGTTTTAGTTATTTTATAACTCACCGCAGATTTTTAGGTGAAGTGAGTTGAATTCTGAAGGTGAGAGTGTAGAATTTGTGAGAATACCAATAGGAATGTATAGTTATAAATATGAGAGTATGTTTTTATTTGATTTTTTTATCTGGTATTTCACAGTTAAGTTTTGTAAAGTTGGTTTTCATACTCTTAAGAACATTCCGTTGAGGATTTGATCAAATTTGAAGGCACCTTTTTAACCTTTGGTTGGATTTGAGTGCCTTGTTCTATTGGATTCCTGAGCCTGTCTTTCTCTTTGCCCATCTGCTTTCCTTCCTCTGTCTGCTTTTTGAAACCCCTCACCCCCAGCAACAACTTTCACATCATTCACTTTGTCTTTTGGAGTACCTTTCCAAATCTTTTGTCCTCATCAGTGCCTTTCACTTCTGTCCCAGCTCAGGGCTGGGAAGATGTTTTGCCTTTATCCTCTAGGCAGATCATCTTCCTTTTGGGTAATGGACTAAGGGGGAAAGACAAGAAGCATTTGTATTTCCCATTATGTTTCAATTTTTGGCCTCTGATAACTGAATTTGCAGTAGGGAATGGGAGAGAGAGAAGGTGTTGTTTTGGTCAGATGTTGGCAACAAAGATCACTGAAGACCTGTGCTCTGGTTTCTGCCCTGACACAAACTACCTTTGCTATATTATTGTAAATCTCAATTCTGAGCTATTTCATTTATCTGTTAAACAGGAAGAATATAATCTGTCTAAAACTTTTCTAATTCTTAAAATGGATTGATTTCTATTTCTCTCTATTTTTTAAAGCCAGTCCTCTGACTGAAAAAATAATTCCGGTCACTAATTGATTAGTTACAGATAGTTAGAAGGAATCTGAGATTATTTAAATCCACTTCTGCAATAGCCCTGACAGATGACTGTTCAATCTCTAAGTCAGTTCAGTTCAGTTGCTCAATTGTGTCTGACTCTTTGCGATCCCATGGACTGCAGCATGCCAGGCTTCCCTGTCCATCACCAACTCCCAGAGCTTGCTCAAACTCACGTCCATTGAGTAGGTGATGCCATCCAACCATCTTATCCTCTGTCATCCCCTTCTCCTCCTGCCTTCAATCTTTCCCAACATCAGGATCCTTTCCAGTGAGTCAGTTCTTCGCATCAGGTGGCCAGAATATTGGAGTTTCAGCTTCAGCATCAGTCCTTCCAGTGACTATTCAGGACTGATTTCCTTTAGGATGGACTGGTTGGATCTCCTTGCAGTCCAGGGGACTCTCAAAAATCTTATCCAAGACCACAGTTCAAAAGCATCAATTCTTTGGTGCTCAGCTTTCTTTATAGTCCAGCTCTCCATCTGTAAATTCTCACACCTTAGAGTCTAGTAAGAGAGAAGGATGAAAAGAAAATTATGGTGCATGTTATGATGAATGTATAGGATACAATGGGAGTGGGTAAGAGGAGCCCTTAACTTAGCCTGGGCAGTCAGGGAGAACTTGACAGAAAGTGAAGCCTGGACTGAGTTGTCGATCATGTAGATTCTTGCATGCCTTACTAAAATGTTGAAACCCTTGTTTGAAGGTTTTGGGTGAATGTCATTTCACCTGATGGCTTATGCTTTAGTAGGAGCAGTTGAAGAATATAATAAAGGGAAATATGCAGTGCTGTACCATAGGAGGTAGAAGAAGAATGGGATCTAAATTCAGGTGGTGAATTTAGAGACTGAGATGGCTGAGAAGGAGACAGTGGATTTGGTTTATAATAGCTGTTGGAGTAAATGAGAGAGAGTGCAGTTTAAGGACATTTAGCAGTACTGGGCAGTGTTAAGGATTCACCTGGTTTTGGAGACAATGTCTTTGTTACGGTTTTAGTCACTAGAAGAGATCAAGGAATGTTGAGGACCAGATGTTGGATGGGTGGTCCACCTTGACATTGAAGTCACCCAGATCTGGGTTCCTAGATTTAGCAGATAGAAATAATGGATGCTCAGTTAAATGTGCATTTCAGATAATAAATATTTAGTATATTTCACAGTTGCATGGGATATGCTAAAAATACTACTCATGTTTTTTTGAAAATTCAGGTTTAATTGGGAGTCCTGTATTTTATCCAGCAACACTAACCTGGATGGTGGTCGATGTGTGAAGTTGAGGAAGAACTGAGCCAGGAGTCAAATTGTTTTGATGATGGGGGAAGTATCTAGAAAACTGGTAGGTGATGGTGACAAGGTGATGGTGCTACTCAAGTAGCACATGAGTCATGAGCCTCAAGGAAGAGTGGGGCGAGTAGAAAAGTTTGGCCTCCTAAAGTCCTCTATTCATGGTTCCTAATTGTCTTCTCTGTAACGCTTCAGAGTGTTTGTCTTTTTACTTTAAAAATGTTTGAAGACAAGTCTTAAGTATTCCTCAGGGTTGTCCCCCCCCCAATATATTATTCATTCAATTATTTTTTATAGAACACACTGTGAAGTATTTCACTGTCATGGTGCTTTTTTCTCTTGGTGCAGTTGGTGGTCAATATTCAGGCATATCATTTGTTATCTTTTTTCTAAGTAGTTTTCATCTGAGAGTATTATTTGAGTCTTTAAAAAAATAAGGCTTAAAAAGTGCTGAGCTTCAGGTGCTCTGTGTGTTTGGTATTCATCTGATTACTGGTACAGCTGACCTGACAAAGAGCATGCGTGCGCATGTGTATTTTTTTAGAAAGGCTTTTTTATGCAAAGTTTTAAACATGTACAAAAATAGACGATGATAAATGAAGCCCCATGTACCCATTACCCTGCTTCTACTTAGTTTTGTTTCATAGATACTCCTACCCATTTCCTGCTCAGCTTCTCTTCATTATTTTGAAGCAATCCCAATTCTCATTTCTGCATGACTTATTCTTAACTCATGCTGACTTTGAGAGCTTCGGAATAGAGAAACAGTACTCAATGGGGAAGACTTGACTTTGTGTCCTAATTGCTGAGGAGTGAGCTAACCTGGGTGAGAGTCAAGCTGAGTGTTTTGAAGAGTGAATGTGAGGGTGGGGAGGAGACGAGGTGCTGCCTGCCCGTCTTCATAGGGCTCTGCAGATCGAAGATGGGAGGTAATGTGTGTGAAGATAGTCTGTGAACTCGCTTCAGGAAGGTAAGATTTCGTTATTAGTAAACGCGGCTTCCTTCTCTTAAGTGCTTAAAAGTCATCTGCATAGTAATCAGTCCTAGAATTATTTGGGTGTTGACATTAAATTAAGGTCATAGTCCTGAAATGACCTTTTCACCTTTATCCATCCCTGCATTTTGAGACACCATCTTCTCATTCCTAGTCTTATTTTTCATGAGTTCTCAAAGTTCACTGATAGGACTCCCCTTGTCACATTTCAGAATTTTCATCTCTACCCTTGAATTAATTCATATAGACTTGAATTCAGATAAAGCAGGTAGGTGGGGTTTATGCTGTATTTTAGGTGTTTGGATGGCTGGCAAAAAATGCTCTTTTTAAATATGAAAATAATATTGTTTTCTGCTAAAACAGAAGTGAAATTGTATAGTTCTATTTTCAGTCTCCTGTTGATATTATATTGTTATTGTTGTTTAGTCGCTCAGTCATATCTGACTCTTTTGCAACCCTATGGACTGTGGGGATTTCCCAGGCAGGAATACTGGAGTGGGTTGCCACTTCCTTCTCCAGAGGATCTTCCAGACCCAGGGGCCAAACCCGTGTCTTCTGCATTGGCAGGCGGATTCTTTACCACTGAGCCACCAGTGAAGCCCATTTGGTGTTATACCATGCACTCTTAACTGAAGATTCTTGTCTTTCCTTCCTCGTTGTCTTGATCTTAATATATTTTAATATATATTTAATATGCATAACATATTAAGCATATTTAATACATTCAGTAATATATTTATAATATATATACACATATATTTACAATATATTTAATATATGAAGCCTTTACATATTTATTTTAGCATCTTCAAAGTCTTTAGTGACTCTGAACTTTTAACTTTTTATATTCATATATTGATTTGTCTGTTATGTGTAGTCTATGTTCTTTGTCAAATGTCCTTATCAATACTCTGCTAGGGATGGGGGAGAGGAGGAACAGGCACAATAGTTTCTTTATTTTTATTTTTTTGGCCATGTTGGGCAACTTGCAGGATTTTAGTTCCCCAGCCAAGCTTTGAACCTGTGCCGTGGCAGTGAAAGTCTGGAATTCTTACCACTAGGCCACCATGGAACTCCCACATTAGCTGTTTTAGAAATGTCAGCTTTACTGGGATCACTTAAGACTCTTGTTAAAAGTACAGATTTCCTGACCACACTGAACATCTAAGGGAGACCTGTCATGCTGCAGTTTGTGGGGTCACAAAGAGTCAGACACAGCTTAGCAACTGAACAACAACAACGACAACAGCAACTGATTATCTATGAGTTCTAGAGGCATTGGTAGTGAGTTATAGTTTACAAACTTCCCCCAAATCATTCTGACGGACAGCTGGGCTTGTGAATGACTGTTATGGTATTGCAGGGAGACTTCAGGTGCTGGGTAATAGTCAGTAGGTCATCTATACCACTGCAACAAGTAGAAAAAACTGAACTTTTAAAATTGTATTTTAAAAAATATTGGAGGACTGTAGAAGTAATGATGACTAGTTAATTAAAATTAATTAATTAAAAAATTCCAGATATAGAGGAGCCCTTTGTAAGGTGAGAAGAAAATTGCTAACATTTGCTGGTTCTGGACACAGACTGAAGAAAAAGAATAAACTGGAGGTGAACTGAATCTTGCTAAAATTTCAGCATAGTCCTGACACATTTCAATTCATGAAATAGATTGTAATGGTTGTTCTCTCTCGTCCCTTTTGTGCAATAGAGTAGATGGAGAATGCTCACTGGGAAGATGTATTCTGGGGTTCCTGAGGCTCTTTCATTTACCATATCCAGTGTACAGTGAGCCGTTTCTAAAAATTTGAAAAGGTGGAAAACTGTGATCCATAATCCAGAAGAAAAATAAATGACAGAAGTAGAAAGTGAAAGAAAGTGTTAGTCACTCAGTCATGTCCCAACTCTTTGTGACCCCTTGGACTGTTGCCCGCCAGACTCTTCTGTCCATGGGCTTCTACAGGCAAGAATACTGGAGTGGGTTGCCATTTCGTTTTCCAGCGGGTCTTCCAGAGCCAGGAATTGAACCCACATCCCTTGCATCTCTGGCATTGGCAGGCAGGTTCTTTATCACTGAGCCACCTGGCACTGTCTGGTAGTTGAAATTATCAGATGGGGACTTTAACCATAATATGCTAAAGAAAATGTAGGAAATCTATAGAGACTTAGAATTCATGAAAAGGAATTAAATGGATATTTTGGGAATGAAAAATAAATCAGTTGCTGAAGTCTGTCATTTATGTGTTAATGAGTAAACTTTGATGCTGAACCCTAGGCTCTCAATCTACCCCTTGCCTAACTCTTCATTTACCTAAAAGAGGGAAAACAGGTCAACTGAATATAAATCATTGAAGTTCTGTGAGAGCAGGGATTGTGGCTGTCTTTTCACTGCTGTGTTCCCAGCACTTAGTACAGTGCCTGGCACATTAAAAATAAAAGCATGACAAAAAACCTACTGCTGCTGCTGCTGCTGCTAAGTCGCTTCAGTCGTGCCCAACTCTGTGCGACCCCACAGACAGCAGCCCATTGGGCTCTGCCGTCCCTGGGATTCTCCAGGCAAGAACACTGGAGTGGGTTCCCATTTCCTTTTCCAGTGCATGAAAGAGAAGAGTGAAAGTGAAGTCGCTCAGTCAAGTCTGACTCCTAGCGACCCCATGGACTGCAGCCCACCAGGCTCCTTCATCCATGAGAGTTTCCAGGCAAGAGTACTGGAGTGGGGTGCCATTGCCTTCTCCGAGGGAAAAAAAAAAAAGCCCACAGTAACTGAAATTAATTATTCATTGGGTGGATTTAATAGCAGGTTATACCAATAAAAGACAAGAATAGAGACAATAGAAAGTATCCAGTTTGAAACACAGGAAGAAAAAAAAATGAAAAAAGTGGGACAGAACAAAGTAGTAGTAGTGAAAGTTTGAATAAGGTATGGGACTTCCTTAGCGATCCAGTAGTTAAAACTGTCCTTCAACTGCAGGGTTTGATTCCTGTTTGGGGAACTAAGATCCCACATGCTGTGTGGTGCAGCCTCCAGAAAAGAAAAAAAAAATGTTGAATAATGTGTTTGGAGATCCAGAAGTAGAGACTTAGCATGGGAGCAGATATTTGAAGAGATATGGTAAGGCATTTCCCAAAATTGATGAAGGACATCAACCTATACATATAAGTAGTTTAGCAAACTCCAAGCAGTATAAATACAAAGAAAAATGCACTCAGATATATCTTAACTGTTGAAAACTATAGAGACACAGAAACTCTCGGAAGCAACTGGATGGAAAAAAAAATAAGATAACATTACTTTCAAAGAAACTAATATAAACGATGGCCGAATTTTGAACACAACCGAGGAAACTGGAAAATTATGGAATGACATTTTTTCTGAACAAAAAAGCTGCCAAGTTAAAATTCTCTTCCCAGCAGAAATATCCGTCAGAAATGAAGGTGAAATAAAGACATTTTTAGACAAAAGCTGAGAGAATTAACCACCAGCAGACCTGCTCTGTAAGACTTACTAAAGAAGGTTCTTTACATAGAGGGGAAACATCTCAAGTGGAGGGATAAAACTATAGGAAATAATAAAGGGCACCCAGTTGGGTGTGAAATTAGTAAATATACACCCACTATGAATAAATATGCAAAAACTGCCTCTCCCCCCGCCCCCCACCCCTGTTCTTAGGAACTTTAATTTAGCTATTTTATTTTTTTATTCTAGAATGATAGAAATTCTATAGCTTTATTAAAATAACTTAACCATACAATAAACAAATAAACTTCATATATTAAAAATGTACAATTTGATGACTTTTGCTGTATTTATAAGCTTGTGTTAACAGCACCATGATCAGGATAATGAATGTATATGTCTCCTGCAGAAATTTCCTCTGGCCTCCATAATTCATTCCTACCTCCATCCCATTTCTGGGCAGCTGCTGAGCTGTTTTTCTCAATATTTATTCATTCACCTGTTGGGTAGATACTTGGGTTGCTCCCGTTTTAGCTACTGTAAATGATGTCCTGAAGATTCCTGTATACAACTTTGTGTGTATGTCTTGAGTAAATAATTACAGAGAAGTAGAATGGCTGGGTCATATCATGGGTATATATTTCACTTTTTTTTTTAAATTTTTTATTATTATTTTTCAAATTTATTTTCGATTGCTCTTGTTCCTGACTCTGGGCTTTCTCTTGTTGCAGCCGGTGGGGGTTGGGGGTGTACTCTTCTTTGTAGTGTGCTGGCTTCTAATTGCGGCAGCTTCTCTTGTTATAGAGGACAGGCTTTAGAGCTTGGGCTTGGTAGTTGTAGTTGTGACACATGGGCTTAGTTGCTCCAAGTCATGTGGGATCTTCCCAGACCAGGGATTGAACCCGTGTCCCCTGCATCAGTAGGTGTATTTTTAACTGCTGGATCACCAGGGAAGTCACACATATTTAACTTTTGAAGAAGCTTCCAATTTTTCATTTCCAAAGTGATTGTCATTTTACAGCAGTCTATGAGGATTCCAATTGTTCCACATCCTTGCCAACATTTGTTTCCTTAAAATTTTTTTTTAACTAAAAAAATTTTTAATTACACCCATCCAGTGGGTATGAAATGATGTATCATTCTGGTTTTGATCTGTATTTCCCTAAGGACTAATGAGCATCTTTTCATGCACTTATTTACCAGCTGAATATTTTCCTTGATGAAGTGTATATTTGGATCTTTTGCCCGGCTTTTAAAAATTGTTTCTTTTAAATTATAGAGTTTTTAGAGCTTGTAATATAAGCTAAATGTAAGTCTTTTACAAGATATATAGTTTGCAAATATTTTCTCCCAGTTTCTGACTTGCTGTGTTTTTTGCTTTCCCCCCATCTTGAAAGCAGGTGTTCTTAATTTTGCTAAAGTGCAAATTATCAATTTTTCTAAATAAAAAAAGGACTTTGTTATTGATGGTGTATCTAAGAAACTTTTGTCTAATGTAAGTTCACCGAGATTTTTCTCCTGTGTTTTCTTCTTCTTTTAGGTTTGACGTTTAAGTCTATGACTTACTTTTAGTTAATTTTTGTACTTGGTGTGATTCTGTATGCCTGTTGTCTTGCCAATCTACAGTCTTGATTATTGTAGCTTTATAGTAAATTTGAAATCAGATATGGTAAATCCTCCAAGTTTGTTGTTTTTTCTCAAGAATAAGTTGGTATAGATAGTTTGCAAAGAGGAAGAATCAAGAGCTTTGTCCCTCTAGTCTTAACGGGACTTTTTCAGTGTATGCTAGGCAGGGCCTTAACAAGAAGCCAGGTAGCAAAGGAGAAATGTAGTTTGCACAGTAGCTCCACCATCAGAAAACAGGGTACAGAAGGATAGATGTGAACATGAGAGGCAGTAACTTAGCAATTGGCACAGTCCCCTCCTTTGGCTACTCAGCAGCCATATATTCCTTTATACAGATACTTGATCTTGTATACAGAAGACAAACACTGTGCTTTTGCCTAATAAGATGGAAGTCTTCTTTTTAAAAATGAAGATGTTCTTACCTTCTTCCCAAAGTGGGAAGCAAAATCCCAATACTTGTTGTATGCATCCGTTGGTGACATTCACATATTCCACATTAGGCTGTGTTAATTATATCTCAGATTTGTAGTCCTATCTGAATATCATGCTACCTAAAGACTAAATAAATAAATACTAAACATCTGCTTCTGCTTTATTGACTACACCAATGCCTTTGACTGTGTGGATCACAACAAACTGTGGAAATTCTTCAAGAGATGGGAATACCAGACAACCTACCTCCTGAGAAATCTGTATGCAGGTCAAGAATCAACAGTTAGAACCAGACATGGAACAATGGACTGGTTCCAAATTGGGAAAGGAGTACGTCAAGGCTGTATATTGTTACCCTGCTTATTTAATTTACACACAGAGTACATCATGTGAAATGCTGGACTGGATGAAGCACAAGCTGGAATCAAGATTACCAGGAGAAATATCAATAACTTCAAATGTGTAGATGACACCACCCTCATGGCATAAAGCAAAGAGGAACTGAAGAGCCTCTTGGTGAAATTGAAAAGAGGAGAGTGAAAAACTGGCTTAAAACTCAACATTCAAAAACTAAGATTATGGCATCTGGTCCCATCACTTCATGACAGGTGGATGGGGAAACAGTGGAAACAGTGAAAGACTTTATTTTCTTGGGCTCCAGAATCACTGCAGATGGTAACTGCAGCCATGAAATTAGAAGATGCTTGGTCCTTGGAAGAAAAGCTATGACTAACCTAGATAGCGTATTAAAAAATAGAGACATTACTTTGTTGACAAAAGGTTCGTCTATTGAAAGCTATAGTTTTTCCAGTAGTTATGTATGGATGTGAGAGTTGGACTATAAAGAAAGCTGAATGTCGAAGAATTCATGCTTTTGAGCTGTGGTGTTGGAGAAAACTCTTGAGAGTCCCTTGGACTGCAAGGAGATCCAACCAGTCCATCCTAAAGGAGATCAGTCCTGGGTGTTCATTGGAAGGACTGATGCTGAAGCTGAAGCTCCAATACTTTGGCCACCTGATGTGAAGAACTGACTCACTGGAGGAGACCCCGATGCTGGGAAAGACTGAAGGAGGGAGGAGAAGGGAGTGACAGGATGAGATAGTTGGATGGCATTATCGACTCAATGGACATGCGTTTGAGCAAGCTCTGGGAGTGGTGATGGGACAGGGAAGTCTGGCATGCTGCAGTCTGTGGGGTTGTAGAGTCAGACACCAGTGAGCAACTGAATTGAATTGAAAGGCTAAATTGTAAAGTTGTTTGTTGTTGTTTAGTTCCTAAGTCATGTCCCACTCTTCTGCGACCTCATGGAGTATAGCCTGCCAGGCTCTGTCCATGGAATTTCCCAGGCAGGAATACTGGAGTTGGTTGCCATTTCCTTCTTCAGGGGATCTTACTGACCTAGGAATCGAACCCACGTCTCCTGCATTGACAGGTAGATTCTTTACCACTGAGCCAGTAAAATTTTACTAATAAAATTTGTATAACATAGTGAGAAGAAGAGAGAAGAAATTGGTTTATACATTCATGCAAAATCTTCTGTAGTAAGAAAAGAATATATATATATAACTGCTGTAGACTTTGCTTTTGTTAACTAGTTGAATGATTATAAATTCATTTTTATAACTAGTTTCTTCTATTGCTCTTTCCATGTTTCCTTTGCCCTCATACAGGACCTCAGTTGGTGAGGTAACCCAAATCTTCCTCACTATTCTTCATGTTACTTTGTGTGTGTGTACTTTCCACTAACTTTTACTACTACATGTGTGTAAGAGATATGTCAGAGAATCCTTCGGCTTCCAGAGTCCTCCCTGTCCTTATGTATCAGTAGTCCTTTATCTCCTAGGTTACTCAGACAAATTACAACAGCTAATAGAATGACTCTCCTCTTTGCCTTTTCATGATGATTCCAAGTTTATTTTGATCTTTTGCTTTCTATTTTTATGAATGAAATTCTCTTTCATTTAGCCTGGTAGTAATAAATGGCCATTGGTACATGACTAAAGAGCTCAGGCTTCTGATTTGAANAAATAGAGACATTACTTTGTTGACAAAAGGTTCGTCTATTGAAAGCTATAGTTTTTCCAGTAGTTATGTATGGATGTGAGAGTTGGACTATAAAGAAAGCTGAATGTCGAAGAATTCATGCTTTTGAGCTGTGGTGTTGGAGAAAACTCTTGAGAGTCCCTTGGACTGCAAGGAGATCCAACCAGTCCATCCTAAAGGAGATCAGTCCTGGGTGTTCATTGGAAGGACTGATGCTGAAGCTGAAGCTCCAATACTTTGGCCACCTGATGTGAAGAACTGACTCACTGGAGGAGACCCCGATGCTGGGAAAGACTGAAGGAGGGAGGAGAAGGGAGTGACAGGATGAGATAGTTGGATGGCATTATCGACTCAATGGACATGCGTTTGAGCAAGCTCTGGGAGTGGTGATGGGACAGGGAAGTCTGGCATGCTGCAGTCTGTGGGGTTGTAGAGTCAGACACCAGTGAGCAACTGAATTGAATTGAAAGGCTAAATTGTAAAGTTGTTTGTTGTTGTTTAGTTCCTAAGTCATGTCCCACTCTTCTGCGACCTCATGGAGTATAGCCTGCCAGGCTCTGTCCATGGAATTTCCCAGGCAGGAATACTGGAGTTGGTTGCCATTTCCTTCTTCAGGGGATCTTACTGACCTAGGAATCGAACCCACGTCTCCTGCATTGACAGGTAGATTCTTTACCACTGAGCCAGTAAAATTTTACTAATAAAATTTGTATAACATAGTGAGAAGAAGAGAGAAGAAATTGGTTTATACATTCATGCAAAATCTTCTGTAGTAAGAAAAGAATATATATATATAACTGCTGTAGACTTTGCTTTTGTTAACTAGTTGAATGATTATAAATTCATTTTTATAACTAGTTTCTTCTATTGCTCTTTCCATGTTTCCTTTGCCCTCATACAGGACCTCAGTTGGTGAGGTAACCCAAATCTTCCTCACTATTCTTCATGTTACTTTGTGTGTGTGTATTTTCCACTAACTTTTACTACTACATGTGTGTAAGAGATATGTCAGAGAATCCTTCGGCTTCCAGAGTCCTCCCTGTCCTTATGTATCAGTAGTCCTTTATCTC
Source organism: Neotragus moschatus (assembly GCA_006410615.1). NCBI lineage: Eukaryota > Metazoa > Chordata > Mammalia > Artiodactyla > Bovidae > Neotragus > Neotragus moschatus. The sequence goes on along the minus strand of SJYA01002505.1, from coordinate 1,924,025 downwards.
CTAGGTTACTCAGACAAATTACAACAGCTAATAGAATGACTCTCCTCTTTGCCTTTTCATGATGATTCCAAGTTTATTTTGATCTTTTGCTTTCTATTTTTATGAATGAAATTCTCTTTCATTTAGCCTGGTAGTAATAAATGGCCATTGGTACATGACTAAAGAGCTCAGGCTTCTGATTTGAACTAAGTAATAAGCTCAGCACAGTGCCAGGTTCTTGAACTCTGTTATTTGAAAAGCCTCCCTTTCCCTGGAATGAGTTTAGGATTATTTTAAATGTACTATTGTAACCAACACACAGAATTGTTGCCATTTCAAAACATCTTTTTTCAGCCTCAGGAAAGAGGTAAAACCCGGATTGGATTCTTCACAGACTGTTCTGATTTATCTTCTACAATTTAAAATTTATTAAAATTTATAATTTGTGAATTGTAGAAGAATATTTTGTTAATCAGTTCAGTTGCTCAGTCGTGTCCAGCTCTTTGAGACCCCATGGACTGTAGCATACCAGGTTTCCCTGTCCATCACCAACTCCTGAAGCTTGCTCAAACTCAAATCTATAATGAGTTAACAAAGTCATTAACGTTTTGTTAATATGTTCTTTAAAAATGTGACCACCAGAGGTAAACATCTTAAACATTTATCTGTGCCTATTTGGACTCTGTTTGGATGTCTGTCTTCATTTTTAACACCAACTGCATGCATCATATAACTAGAAAAATAGGTTGATTTAGACATTTGGTTGATGGTTTAAAATAATTGTATTAGGAAAATGATTTTTGCAAGCTAATATAATTTAAATACTAGCTAAAATGATGACCTGGAGGCAAATTGTTCTGGTACATAAACACTACATTCGAATTCTGGGGCTGCCAATGTTATCTATACACGTTCAGAATTTTGAATAATTTAAAACTTACAGAAAAGTTGCAACAGTAGTATAAAAAGTCCCATATAGTCTTTACCCAGATGAGATGATTAGATAACATCACTGGGTCAGTGACGTGGGTTTGGGCAAACTCCAGAAGATAGTGAAGGATAGGGAAGCCTGGTTTGCTGCAGTTCATGGGGTTGCAGTCAGACATGACTTAGCGACTGAACAACAACTGGCTGTTTATATTTTTCTTTCTGTATGTTTTATTATTTGTTATCTCTTTCTATCCATATGTGTCTGTATATTTGTGTGTATATAATATAATGATACACACGTATATTCTTTTTTGTCTTTTGTATGCAGAGATGGGATCTGACAGTAAGTTGTAGGCATCATGTTCCTTTATTTTTAAATACTTCAGTGTCTTAATAAGTAAGGACTTCTCTTGCTTGACTATAGTACAGTTATTAAAGTCAGAAAATTTAACTTTGATAACAGTACTGTTTTGTTTAATACATAGTCCATACTCCAGGTTTGTCAGTAACAATTTCCCAAATAATTCACATACTTAAAAAAATCTATTTTGTTTTTACCAGTTTCCTGTATTTCATTTTGATAGGAATTTTTGAAGTGGTTTTTTCATCTTTAAGTTTCAGATGTGAGAATTAATCAGTACTATAAAACTCTGCAGAAATTGCATATTGTGCTGTATGTAACCTGCATTCTTAGGTATATGTAACCTAAGGCCAAATAAGTGTGCTAAGCTCTGACTCTTAGCATATTTTGGGCAATCTTTTTGGATGATAATTCTACTTAATTTTTTTTGGAAAAAATTTTAAAATTTAATAAATATGGCTATTATGGAATAGATTGCAGAATTTTCATCTCTTTTCTGGCCTGGGCAATCCCATTGACAGGAACCTGGCAGGCTGCTGTTCATGGGGTCGCAAAGAGTTGGACACTGCTGAATGACTAACACCTTAAGATAAAGCATGAGACATCAAAGAAGTAATTTACTTCCCAATAATTGAGAATAAGAGGCCAAATTTGCTTGAGGGAGGGAAAGTATTTCCCTTTAAGACTGGGCTAGTGAAGTACCTTGCCTGGAAAATCCCATGGACTGAGGAGCCTGGAAGGCTGCAGTCTATGGGGTCGCTGAGGGTCGGACACGACTGAGCGATTTCACTTTCACGTTTCACTTTCATGCATTGGAGAAGGACATGGCAACCCACTCTAGTGTTCTTGCCTGGAGAATCCCAGGGACGGGGGAGCCTGGTGGCTGCTGTCTATGGGGTCGCACAGTTGGACATGACTGACGTGACTTAGCAGCAGCAGCAGCAGCAGTGAAGCCTAGGCATTTGGCTGTTGAAAAGAAAAAAAATCAATGTTTGGAGTTCCTTGAGCAATAATTTTAGAAAAAAGTCTCAATTCAAAATTTAAAATATATTATTAATTATTTATTAAATGCTCTTTTAGTTGTAGCTCACTCATCCAGAGTGTTTCTTGACATTTCCTAGTTTTCTTCTGGTTGTTAATTTCTATCTTAATGTCCTGTGGCCAGTAAATATGGTTTGTATGATACCAGTACTTTCAGATTTGAAGTTTGCTTTATGAATTTGAGCATTATAATAGTTATTTATTGCTGTGTAACAAATTCCCCCAAATGTAGCAACTTTGGACCACAAGCATTTATTATCTCATAACATTTCTGTGTGTTAGAAATCCAGTAGCAGCTTAGGTAGATGTTTTTAGCTCACAGTCTTTCATGAAGTTGTAGTCAAGCTCTTTGCTGTACTACACTCATCTGAAAGCTTGACTGGACCTGGAAGATTTGCTTCTGACCTGGTCATTTACACAGCTGATGGCTAGAGGCCTCAGTTCTTTACTAGCTAGTTCTTTTGCAGAAGGACTCTATAACTTTCTTGTATTATGTATCAGTTTTGTGCGTGTGTTTGTTATTAGACACATTGGGATTTTAAAATGATATCCTCTAAGTGATTTGAATCTTGAATTTTTAAATTTTGAATCTTCAGTTGATCAGTCATGTCTGACTTTTTGCAGCCCGGTGTACTGCAGCACGCCAGGCTTCCCTGACAATCACTAACTCCAGGAGCTTGCTCACACTCGTGTCCACTGAGTCGGTAATGCCATCCAACCATCTCATCCTCTGTTGTCCCCTTCTCCTCCTGCTTTCAATCTTTCCCAGCATTGAGGTCTTTTCCAGTGAGTCAGTTCTTTGCATCAGGTGGCCAAAGTATTGGAGGTTCTGCATCAGTCCTTCCAATGAATATCAGGACTGATTTCCTTTAGGACTGACTGGTTTGATCTCCTTGCAGTCCAAGGGACTCTCAAGTCTTCTCCAGAACCACAGTCAAAAGCATGAATTCTTCTGCACTCAGCTTTCTTTATAGACCAACTCTCACATCCATACATGACTACTGGAAAAACCATAGTTTTGACCAGATGGATGTTTGTTGTTAAAGTAATGTTTCTGCTTTTTTATATGCTGTCTAGGTTGATCATAGCTTTTCTTCTAAGGGGCAAGCATCTTTTAATTTCATGGCTACAATGGCACCCCACTTCAGTACTCTTGCCCAGCAAATCCCATGGACAAAGGAACCTGGTAGGCTGCAGTCCATGCGGTCACTAGGAGTTGGACACGACTGAGCGACTTCACTTTCACTTTTCACTTTCCTGCATTGGAGAAGGAAATGGCAATCCACTCCAGTGTTCTTGCCTGGAGAATCCCAGGGACGGGGGAGCCTGGTGGGCTGCCGTCTCTGGGGTCACATAGAGTCGGACACGACTGAAACGACTTAGCAGTCACCATCTGCAGCGATTTTGGAGCCCTGGAAAATAAAGTCTGTCACTGTTTCCATTGTTTCTCGATCTATTTGCCATGAAGTCATGGGACCAGATGCCATGATCTTAGTTTTTTGAACGTTGAGCTTTAAGCCGACTTTTTCACTCTCCTCTTTCACTTTACAAGTATGTAGCAATCCTCTTTATTTTTAGTGCTTTTTGTCTTCGTTTGCTCTAGTTTTGTTTTGTTTTATTTTTGCTTAGTAAATCTTTTCCCATTCTTTGATCACTCATCTTTTTTTCCCCCTTATGTTAGTCCATCTCTTATAAACAGCATGTATGTAACCAGTCTGAATATTTTTCCTTATAAGGGGAAAGTTTGGACCATTGGTAGTCACTGTGATTACCTGTATATTGTCATTTTATTATGTGGCTGTTATTTGTTCAACTTTTCCTTTTTTCTTTTATCTCAGACTTTCTTTCTGGGTTCATTTTTTTTCTGATTGAAGCATATTGTTAAGAATTTCCTTTGATGAAGTTTCTTGTGGTGATGGCTCTTACTTTCCTCTCATTCAGTGTCTTTCAATGTCAGTGTCTTTGTTTGCCCCTTATTCTTGAATGATAGTTTTATTGGATGTATAGAATTCTGTTTCTTTCAGTATGTTAAATATATCATTCAACTATCTTCTTGGAGCTCTACCAGTTATGTGTGCTGTGCTTAGTCGCTCATGTCTGACTCCTTGTGACCCCATGGACTGTAGCCCGCCAGGCTCCTCTATCCATGGGGATTCTCTAGGCAAGAACAGTGGAGTGGCTTGCCATGCCCTCATCCAGGGGACCATCCCAACGAAGGGATCAAACCCAGTTCGTTTGCATTGTAGGTGGATTCTTTACCGTCTGAGCTATCAGGGAAGCCCTGGTGTTTTTGGTTTACCTGTTGTTCATTCTTCATATTATTAACATGCTTCCCGTACTGTTTTCACACAGTGAAATCTATTAATCTACCCACTGAAATTGTTTTTCCAGAGGACTTCCTCCCATTCTCCTGTTTAGGATTGACTGCTTGTTGGGCCAGGTGTGCAGCTCTCAGCCTGAGATTCTTCCTTCATTTTCCTTTTGGAAATTCCCATGCTCCTTTCCTATGTTGGTTTCCCTGTTTTGTGGATCCCATTAGTTTGTAGCACATCTTCCACAGCTTGCTGAATAAAAAAGTGAAGAAGAGATCAATTTTGAGATCCTGAATGTTTGAGAATGCCTTTATCCTACCTTTTTATTATTTGATAATTTATCTGAATATTAAGTTCTAGAAGGAAAAGAAATTTTCTCAGAATTTTGAAATCATTTCCTCATTGCCTTCTGGTTTATCATGGAAATTATTGCTAAATCTAATGGCATTCTGGTTCCTATAATGTTGTGAGCTACTTTTTAAATTTTTTTCTTTTCTGGAAGTCCTTGGGATTTTTTTCCTTAGGCCTTGCTATTGTGCAGTTCAGCAGTAACATAGTTGGATACCTAATGGGTCTTTTTCAGTTTGGAGATTCATGTTCTTCAGATCTGAGATATTTCTTTGGTGATTTCTTTCTTCCACGTTCATTTCTTTTCTCCTCCCTCCTTTTCTCACATTTTGAATTGATTGATCTTGTGATTTTTTTAAAAAACTGTTTTCCTCTCCTGTTTTCTCTTTATTTCCTAGAGGATGTTGAATATATCTTGACTATATCTTCCAACTCTTTACCTTTTTGTTTTTTCTATTTGTACAGAGTTAACATAGCAAGCCTGATAACTATTATCCTTAGAAAGGTCTGATTCAAAGTTGGCCCTTGGGTGGTGTCTGTTACCTTAGGTTTGGAAGGGTTCCCACCATTCCTCAATAAGAGTGATTCACTGTGCTTAAACTGTTCAAAACAAGATTTATGTTGAACACCTGCTCTCCATCTGAGTGTAATTTAGTATGGGTAGGCAGAAAGTAGCCCCAGTAAAAACCGTGAGCACTGGGTCTCTAATGAACTTCCCCGGTAGACAATATTTTACATATGTAGTCACACCCCATTGCTGGAGCAGTTTAGCCTGCTCTGACTCTGCTGGGAGAGGTCCCTTGGAAGCTTGCATCTGGTTTCCTCTGGACTTTATACCTTTTCCTTTTGCTGGTTTTGCTTTGTGTCCTTCTGCTGTAATAAATCACAGCTGTGAATGTGACTCTGTCAAGTCCTGTGAGTCCTTATAGCATACTACCGAACCTGGGGTTAGTCTTGGGGACTCATGACACACACTCATATTTAACTTTCCCAATGTTCTTTTTTATTCTTACTTACTCTTTCTTTTTAAAATTGCATCCTTTAAAATCTTTCCTAATGTCTTTTAGGATGTCAGTGATTAACTTTTAGGATGTCAGGATGTGAAGTTNGGTTAGTCTTGGGGACTCATGACACACACTCATATTTAACTTTCCCAATGTTCTTTTTTATTCTTACTTACTCTTTCTTTTTAAAATTGCATCCTTTAAAATCTTTCCTAATGTCTTTTAGGATGTCAGTGATTAACTTTTAGGATGTCAGGATGTGAAGTTTCTTCTCATTCCTCCTTTTTTTCCCCTAAGAATTAATTTGTGGGTGTTTACTTGATCCCCTTTCTTTCTTGCTAGCAAGGCCTCTTTGTGTTTGGTGATTCTAGGTTGTCTGTTCCCACTTTAAATATTTATTCTTAAATGTGAGACAATTGGAAGCTCATGCATATCATCTTTACCGTAGGGTGAGTTGGTGGCAAACTAGCTCATTGTTGGAAGCCCTCCAAATGTAAGTATTTTCTTTGGGCATCCAGTTTCTCCAGAAAAATACTGCCCAGTTGCTTACCTGGGAAGATATATGTCTGGTCCCACGATTCTGACAGCCAGATGAAGGGGGCTGGTGGTTTATGGTTTGGAGGTTTTCATTCAACTAGGAAGTAATAAGATTATTGTGGCAATATTATTTTATGGTTCAAATTTGTGAAATATAGATGAAGGAAATGGTTAATTGGGTTTTCCTCTGAAGTCCCTTAACTATCTGTTGACTGGGTAGTAGACTAGCAGGAACCACCTATTGTTCTTGGACCATAATTTGAAGAACACTGCATTAAGTAATAAAGAGGTTGTTGCTAAGGGAGAAAGGAGTGTTAACACACTAGTTCATTCTTTTATTCAGCAAGCATTTATTGTCTTTTAAAAGTATTTGTTTTGTTTTTGTTTGCATTGGGTCTCTGTTGCAGTGTATGGACTTGCTGTAGTTGTGGAGAGCAGAGGATCCTCTGTGGGTGCAGTGCGTGGGATGCTCGCAGTGGAGCATGAGCTCTAGGCACATGGGCTTCAGTAGTGGAGTACACGCTAAGTAGTTGCGACTGTCAGACTCTAGAGAGTAGACTCAGAAATTGTGGCCCACGGGCTTAGTTGCTCTGTGGCATGTGGAATCTTCCTGGACCAGGGATTGAACCTGTGTCCCCTGAGTTAGGAGGTGGATTCTTATCCACTGAGCCACCGGGAAGTCCTGTTGATTGCCTTTTAAAAGTTTTAATCCCCAGGAATAACATAGGTTATAAGAAAGAGACTTCTCTGCTCCCATGGGACTTGCATTCTTACATAGGGATGGATATTAAACAACTTATCATTTAGTTGTTTAATTATAGGTGTTGGAGGCTCACAGAGCCTTCATATATGGGACACCTGCCCTGGGGTTCAGGGATGATACCTCTGAAAGTACGAATGAGGAAAGTGGTGGAGAAATGAGAGAGTGGCAAAGAAAGAGGCTAAAGATCTTAATCAGGATAAAAATAATTATGAGATTAATAAAAATAATTGTGAGAGTACATGAAGTATAGAATATGTTTAGTGCCTGGTACTTGTGCCAGATAAATGTTAGCTAGTAATTCTGTTGTTTGTAGAATATTGATATATTGGATGATAAAAAAGACATTTGATCATTAGCGTTTAATTTATAAAAGTAAAAGTTTTGTGTTAATGGTACAATAAGACAATATGTCCATAGAATCTTTTATTACTAAAAATTTCCCTCACAGTATAGAAATGTTGCTGTTTGAAAAGTATTGCTAAGGCAGAGATCATGCTTAATTTCTTAATGCTTTTATCTCCAGCACCCAGCATAGTGTTTGACATATAGAAAGTACTTACTTAGTCTTAAAAAAATTTGAAATGAGTACTGGAAATTCCAGGTAACCAAGAAGCTAGGAAGGATGTGGGATTTCATACACAAGAAATGCTCTACTTTTTTCCTTACTAAGGCATTTGCTTGGTTGTGCTCCTTCAGGGGAATTGGGAGTAGTCTTTTGATTAGAATTTAAATATTCTCCTTTTCATATACCTTTTCTCAAGCCAGCAATGATCTGTTAGGACAAAGTCTTTAGTTTTTTTCTCTTGGGGAAACTGTGATTGGTGCTCTTTAACCCTCAGCACTTAGATCTACAACACATTCATTATCTATTGCTGCAAAACAAAATACCTCAAAATTTAGCAGCTTAAAACAACAGACATTTATTATCTCACAGTTTCTGTGGGTCAGGACTATGAGAGTGACTTAGCTGGGTGCCTCGGTGCCTCTGGTTCAGTGTCTCTTGAGGTTGCAGACAAGCTGTTGGCTGCACTTGCCGGCATCTGAAACACTGGCAGGAGGATGTGCTTCTAACTTCACCCCGCTGATTGTTGGCAGGAGACCTTGGTTCTTTGCCATGTGGACCTCTCTGTAGGCTTCCTGAGGGTCCTCATTACATGGCTTTTGGCTTCCTGTAGAGCAAGCAATGAAGAAGAAGCGGGGATTGAGGGATGTGAGGGATGGATAAAACAAGCCAGTTGAAGATGAAATCCTCCATCGTTGATAACCTATTACTAACATCAGAAGAGAGACATTATCATGTCTGCTGTATTCTAGTGGTTAGAATGACCAACACTGGTAGGAATGTAGGAGGTGTGAATGTCAGGAGGTGTGGCTCCTTGGGAGCCATTTCAGACACTGACTGCCCCAAACTCAATCAGTGGAATCATCTTCTTCCAGCCCAGTATATCAAATATATTTAGAAGTATAGGTTAATCAAGCTAGTACTTGATTAACATTTGTACATTGTTTCTATTGTAAGTTGAGATTTCCCACATTTGAGCTTGTTAGTTTGACATTTTTAATGCTGCTTTCTTTTTTTCACTTTCCCTACTTTCCTTGTCCTTTTTATATTTTTCAGATTTAATCAGAAAATAATAGCTCAATGTTTTCTACTTTCAACTTAAAGTTGTGGGTACTAGCAGGATTTCCCTGGTGGTCCAGTGGTTAAGAATCTGTCTTGTAATGCAGGGGACGTGAGTTTGATCCCTGGTCCTGGAAGATTCTACATGCTACAGGGAAAATAAGCCCGTGCACCACGACTACTGAGCCCATGGGCCCTAGAGCCCATGCTTTGCAATAGGAGAAGCCTCTGAAATGAGAAACCTGCACACCACAGCTGGAGAGTAGCCTTCACTCCCTACAACAAGAGAAAGCCCATGAGCAGCAATGAAGACCCAGTGCAGCCAAAAATAAATAAAAATTTTTTTAAAGTTGGGGATGCTAGAGGATATTGGATTAGATAGTTTTAGATTGTAGTTCCCATTAGATTATAAATCTCGGTCTGTTGTAATAATGCATATAGATGAAAATTCAGTTAACAATCAAGTGGAGAACAAAAGAAAATTTTATTCAAGCCAACTGAGGATTATAACCTGGGAGACAGACACTTAGAAGCTTTCTGAGGTTCTACTGGTTAAGAAATCTGTATGCAGGTCAGGAAGCAACAGTTAGAACTGGACATGGAACAACAGACTGGTTCCAAATAGGGAAAGGAATATGTTAAGGCTGTATAATGTCACCCTACTTATTTAACTTACATGCAGAGTATGTAACTCTAATGAGAAACGCTGAGCTGGATGAAGCACAAGCTGGAATCAAGATTGCTGGGAGAAATATCAATAACCTCAGATACGCAGATGATACCACCCTTATGGCAGAAAGCAAAGAACTACTAAAAAGGTTCTTGATGAAAGTGAAAGAGGAGAGTGAAAAAGTTGGCTTAAAGCTCAACATTCAGAAAGCTAAGATCATGACATCTGGTCCCATCACTTCATAACAAATAGATGGGGAAACAGTGGAAACAGTGAGAGACTTTTATTTTTTGGGGCTCCAAAATCACTGCAGATGGTGACTGCACTCATGAAATTAAAAGACGCTT
>SJYA01002505.1:1828282-1913870 GCA_006410615.1 Neotragus moschatus | reverse complement strand
GTTGGAGAAGACTCTTGAGAGTCCCTTGGACTGCAAGGAGATCCAGCCAGTCCATCCTAAAGGAAATCAGTCCTGAATAATCATTGGAAGGACTGAAGCTGAAACTCCAATACTTTGGCCATCTGATGGAAGAGCTGACTCATTTGAAAAGACCCTGATGCTGGGAAAGATTGAAGGCAAGAGGAGAAGGGGACGACAGAAGACGAGATGGTTGGATGGCATCACCGACAATGGACACGAGTTTGTGTAAACTCCAGGAGTTGGTGATGGACAGGGAGGCCTGGCGTGCTGCAATCCATGGGGTCGCAAAGAGTCGGACATGACTGAACTGAACTGAACAGGTTAAGAGCTAGAGATGTAGTATTATGCATTTTTGAGAAAAAGTATTATGGATCATATACATAAAGTTCATGAAAGATGTTTTGGTCAGGTATGCGTGTATAGAGTGAGCCTTCAGGTCAGTGCGACTCTCTATATAGGATGAGAAAGAAATCTTAAAGTTACAATGCTGGTGTTGGAAGAAAGGGACCGTTTTTCTTAAAGGTTGATTATTATATCCTCCTGCCTAGAGGAGGCCTGATTAATGTGTAGAAGAAGTGCACATTGGGAAAAGGCTGTCACAAATTGGGGTATGTTGGGACATGTTATGTGTGACTTAATTCTTAGTTTGATGTTTCCTGCTATAGAGAAATTTATGATTTTCTTGTGTATAATAATAATACTAATTTTGTGATTTTAAGTCTTCAAAGAAAAGTGAATAAAGTAAATAAAGGGTATTATTTGTAGACATATTTGATTTTACTTGTATGTGGTTATTATATCTTTCATTAAATAATAAATGATTGCTGGGCTTTAGCACTTATGGGTAGAGAACATGGGCCTTCTCTATAAATTAAGAGCCAGGGGATTTTTGTTTGAGTTTAGGAACAAAATTATTTTATATGTTCCAGAGGTACTTTTCTTTCCTGAATCCTGAGTTTGAGCATCAGATTTCAGAAAGCTGAATTATTACTAGGGGCAGTAGAGTCCTCAGCCTGTGACTAGTTTATATGCGGACACTTGTAAGTCTGTGAAATTCAGATACTTGTTCCTTATGGAAATGCTGTTGTAAATGTATTGGATTCTTCTCCTGCGCCTTCCAAACCTGACGTTTAGCCTGTATTGAATCAGAGCTCAGTCAGGTTTTAAATCTTTTTTCAAAATCTTGAAGCAGTCATAAGCTTACAGAAAAACTATGAGTAAAGCACAGAGTCTTTATCTTGAACCATTTAAGTGTAAGTTGCTGATTATGTCCTGAATACTTCACTGCCTTTCCTGCAAATTAAAATGTTACTGCACTACCCGCAATATCCCTGTTCAAATCAGGAGATTAACATTAATGCTTTAATACTACCACCTAATTCTGAGGCCCCGTTTGAATTTTATATTTTTCCCAGTAATGCCCTTTATATCAGAAGGATCCAATCCAGAATCATGTTACAATTAGTTGTTGTGTCTCTTTTGTCTCTTTCACTCTGAAACATCATCTGGTTAATTTTTGTAGACTGTTCCTCAGTTTGGATTTGTTAGCGTTTCCTGATGGTTAACTTTATATTATGCATGCTTGATAGGAATTCGGATGCAATGCTGCACCCTTATATCCATCAAATGGCACAGTTTAGATGGTCTAGCTGCTGACGATGCTAATTTTGGTAACTCGGTTAAGATGATGAGCCAAGCTTCTTCATTATAAAGTTACTCTTTGCCCTTATAAACACACACACACACACTGTATGGGTGTGCTTAGAAACTGTAAATAGCCCATTCTTCATCAAGCTTTTAGTTTATTCAAAGATTCCTGTGAGTACGGACTGTTTCTCTTATCCAGTGGATGATAATAGGTTTATCATTATTTTTTGCTCACATTATTACAGATTTGGCCAGGGAGAGCCTCCTTAGTCTGGCTTCTGTGTCCTTTTGACATGTCTCCATCATTCTTTGAGCATTTCCTTTCTTTGTAAAATAATACGATGTTCCAGATTTCTTTGGATCTTCCTTGTGCTTCAGAGCTGGAATCATCAGCTGTTTCCCTAAGGAGCCCTGGTTCCTTTTAGAGGAGAAGGGTTCCTTAGAAACCAAGACACAGGGGCTAGGTGGACTCGTTACTAGTGAGTTTTCATTGTTTCTGAGTATTCTTAGTGGATGGAGTTAGGAAATAGGTAAGTTCCTGTCCATACATTCTGGGTGTTTGTGTGTGTGTGTGTATTTATATCAATATTTACTTCCATCTGTCTCGCTATTGAAAAGTCTGTTTCTGTTGCCTCTAATTTTATTTCAACGTGTAGGCTTTTTGTGGTTTTCTCCCTTTCGTTATTTGTAATTTCTTTCTCTGATAGAAGCTTAGCTTTCGTTATTTTTAATATACCTACTTCTTTGATTATCCTCTTCTGTGTAACCAATCTCCCATCACTGTCATTCTCTGTTACTGTTTGCTCCCAAGCACAGATGCCCTTCTCACTCTCCTTGGGCTCCAACACCACTTATTTTCAACCCCCACCCTGACTTTATATGGATGTTCTGGTTTCCTTGCTCAGGCTCATATTGCCCACCCTGTGTGCTGCTTCCCTGTGTGGTCATCCTTCTCACCCCGCTCAGACTGTGCTAGAACACTTCCTGTCTTACCAGGTAGAAGCCCAGCACCAGTGTCCAGCACCCCTTGCTAGTCCCCACTCCCGTCTCTTTGTCTCACTCAGGCTTTGAAACCCAGCTTTGGGCTGGACTATCCTCCTTATGCACCCCCGTGCCCCAGCTCTGACATCCTCTGTGCCTGCTCTCACCCTTCTCACTCTGTTTAGATGCTAATATGCTGTGCCTGGCCACCCTCGCTTTCCTTTCTGCATTCGTGCTCTGACACCCTCTGCTGGGCTGCTGCCTACAGGTGGACACCCTCTTCACCCTGCTTATGCTCCATTTCCCCTACATGAATCCCTTCCTCATCCTGCTCAGGCTCCTGCTTCTCCCCCACAAACACAGATCCCTGCCTTGCTCTACCCCTCCTAATGGCTTTTGTACTGAATTATTTACTGAAGGGAAGGGAGTAGAAGGGAAAAGAAGAGCCAGCATATTTTATGGGAACAGTGTGATCCAAGTTTATGTTTGACAGAAGTAAATCTTCCCCTGCCTTGGTAGTAGATCTGGAGAATCTGGAAAGGGCATTTGGGAATCTGCTTTGGGAACTTCGTTAGTATTTGGAACTACTGGTATAAACAGGTTCTTTATTTGTGAATCAGAGACTTCTATGTATGGAAATACTTGGATAGTCTGTAAGTTCAGAATAGGAGGAAGGGAAGAAGAAACCAAAAGCCAGAAGTGTTTGATGGTTTAATAGCTCAGTTGTGTCCGACTATTTGCGAACCCATGAACTGTAGCCTACCAGGCTCCTCTGTGGGTTGCCATTTCCTTCTCCAGGGAATCTTCCTGACCCAGGGATCGAATCCAGATCTCCTGCTTTGCAGACAGATTCTTTACTGATTGAGCCACCAGGGAAGTCAGAAGTGCTTAGGGAGAAGGATGATTTGAAACTCACTTCTTGGTAGAATTGGTTTGAAAGTGAAGTCGCTCAGTTGTGTCCGAGTCTTTTCAATCCCAAGGACTGTGGCCTACTAGGCTCCTCTGCCCATGGAATTTTCCAGACAAGAATACTAGAGTGGGTTGCCGTTTCTTTCTCCAGGAGATCTTCCCGACCCAGGGATTGAACCCAAGTCTCCCACACTGTAGGCAGACGCTTTATGGTCTGAGCCACCAGGGAAGTCCTAAGTTGGTTTAGCTCCATGTTAATCTCCTTGCTCCCAAGTGGCCATATAGTCCTATAATGACTGCTTAAAAAACCCCACAAAACAGTTAATTATTTAATAATCTATTTTGTGAACTTAGTATTAAATTTCAGGATATTATTACAGTGTTTTACCACCTTTATTAATCATTTATGTACTATTAGTTTAGCCATATCTTGTGTCCTTTCTTAGCTTAACTTTAAATCTGCTTACCTTGTTCACTTAGCCTTATCAAAAGAATAGTGTCTGTGAGCGTAGTGCTAATTATATATTTTATATCACACGTTAAAGTGAATACCCCTCCCTGGTGGCTCAGCAGTAAAGAATCTGTTTTTGCCAGTCTAGAAGACCGGGTTCGATCCCTGGATTGGGATGATCTCCTGGAGAAGGAAATGGCAACCCACTCCAGTATTCTTGCCTGGAGAATCCCATGGACAAAGGAGCCTGGCAGGCTATAGGCCATGGGGTTGCAAAGATTTGGACATGACTGAGTGACTAACACTTTCACATTCAAAGTGAATGTAGAATTTAAAAATTTTTTAAGTTTATTAGGTGCCATATAAAGTCATATTGTATCCCAGTGTTGCAGAGTCCACTTTGGGAAATATGTTAATATAATCAGTATAAATGTTTGATAGATTTTCTTGATTTATGTTTGTTACTTGGTATCTAGAGCTAATTTATCTTTTTTTTCAAAGCATGATTCTTTTCTAGGTGCTTTTCCCCCAGTATGATTTTTTCTTTGCTTTTTCTCTCATTTAGATGACTTACATTAAGTGAACTCTGATGTCAACCCCAACCCCATCATGATCTGAGGACCCTTTTACAAAGTGGTTAAAATGTACACAGAGGCAAAGATTTTAGCCTATGACCTTTTGAAGAATTTTCTGAGTGCAACTAGGAACAAATTATCTATTGTTCACAGTACTATGCTTAATGTTATGCCTTCTAAATCCTCTTGTTGAAATCTTCTATCTTAAGTAGCTAACAGTTTAATACAGATCATATTAAAAGGTTATTTTTTTTTTCATGTAGTTTAGACCTTTTACATTTCTGCAATAATATCCAACATTTTATATAGGATAGCATGAAGTGTTCAAAAAGTTATTTTTTTCCCAATTGGAAAAGTGACACTTGCCAATTAGAAGTAAAAGAAACTCAAAAAGTAAGAGAAAGGAAAAAATTAACTCATTTTTACCTCTCAAATATAATTTATCTTTAAAAAGTACACCCACACCAGGCATAGTCATTTCTTTTTTATGTGTTCCAGTAGTATGTAACTTTATTTTGGAAAAATGTAGAGTCACAAAAATAGTTTCATTTTATTATGCACTTTTAAAATTATTAGTGAAATGAAACACAAATTTTTGTATCTGTATTGACTACTCATCTTCTATGATTGCTTCATATTTCTTTGCTTTTCCCATTGGCTAGTCTTATTAATTTATATATAATACAGTCTTATATTAGTATGTAAGCCTTTTAGTGGCTAGTTGTTGCACATTCTTTTACTTCCTGTTGTTTTCTTTGTCAGTAGTGTCTTTTCTTTTAAAAGCAGAATTTCAGTGTTTTCCTGTAGGTAAATATATTGGTGTCTTTTCCTTAATGGCTTCTGGATTTTCTTATTTAGGAAAAACTCTGTTCTATCCAAATATTATGAGATTATTATTTAGTATTTTTCCTAGTAGTTTTATGACTTTTTTTTTTCTTTTTTAGTATTAGGTTCTTAATTTTTCTCTCCTTTCTGTTACTCTCTTTCTCTGTCTCTCTCTCTCTCTCTCACACACACATGTATTTTAAAATTTGGTAGAAGTTTTTTTTTTTTTTTTAGATAGCCAGTTAATCTGGTAATGTTCTATTGATAAGGCTTTCTTTTAACACTGATTTGAAATATTAACTTTTATCATATTAACTTTCTGTGTACATATTAAATCTGTTCTATGATTATAACCAGTTTATGGTTATAATACTTTGGTTTTATTAAAGAGCTTAATAGTATGTTTAAGGTACTTGATAATGTAAGTCTCCTCCCATTCTTATTTTTCAGGAAGTTATTTGGTTCTCACATTTTTTTTCTTTCAAGTGACCTTCAGAATCAACTTACCATTTTAAACAAGCCCCCATCTTCCAAATCTATTATAATGTCTTCTCATTACTTCTCTTGTACTTTTGTTAGCCTAATTTAAGCTACCATTTTCTCTTGTCTAGGGTATCTTCTAACTCCAGCACCAAGAAGACTCTTTAGAAAACATAGATCATGTTGCTCCCTTGTTTACATCCTTTAAACGTCTTCTTTCCCTCTTTTTCACTATCTACTGCTGCATGGCAAAGTACTCTGAAGCTTTATAGCTTAAAATGCCTTTTATAAAAAATTGTAGCTCACAGTTTGGAAATCAGGAATTCATGATGGGTTCAACTTTATTTTACAAAGTGTTGGCTGGGTTGGCTGGGGCTGGAGAATCCCTCCCAATACAACTTCTTCAGTTACATGTCTGATACTTCATTGCTTCTTGGTCTCTCTCTCCACATGGTATCTCATTCTTTAGAATGTCTCCATGTGACTTGGGCTTTTCACAGCATGGCGGTCTTCGAATAATCACACTTTTTACATGGCAGCTGGCTTCCAAGGAGGAGGGAAAGAAAAACTTGTCAGACCAATTAAGGCTATGGCTAGAACTGGCAGAGTGTCCCTTCTGCCATATTTTATTGGTCAGAACAGTCACAAAATCTGCCTAGTTGAAAGAAAATGAAAAGATTAGACTTTTTGATATGGGAATGGCAACGTCTTATTGCAGGAGAGTATGTGGGTTGAGAGATACCATGACCTCTCTGTATTTTGGAAAATATAATCTACCACACTATCAAACTCAAATTCAAAGCTTTAAAAATGGCCCACAAGGCTTTTCATGACCAGACTGGTTCCTCCTCCTCTTTGACCTTATCCTCTGTATTTCTTTTGTTCTTTTTGGTTTAGCCACAGTGGCCTCTTTGCTAGGCTTTGAATATGCCACATTTGTTCCAGCAATAGATCCACTTTACCTGCCTCTGCTGCCTTGAATGCTCTTTAGATGTTTGCATGGGTCTTCCCAGCGCTCTTCATTTAGGTCTCTCGTCAAATGTTCAAGTGTCTGCAGACAATTCTCACTGACGACCTTATCTGATAGACTAATCTTGGTCACTTAGTACTCCTAATCTTGTTTTCCCTTCTACCTAGATTTTAGTGTTGGTATGAGAGCCCTGGGGGGCATGAGTACACTTTTCTTCCCTCCTAGTTTTCTGAGCCACATGAGAAATAGAAGAGGAAAGGTAGAGACCAAACTGTTTATGAAATATGTAAATGTTTGTGTGTAAATATATGTCTGTATTCACAGTGTGAGGTTGGAGACTCAAGGAGCTTGCTTTCTAAATCCCAGAATTAGGCTTCCCCGTTGGCTCAGTGATAAAGAATATTCCTGCAGTGCAGGAGACACAGGAGACTCTGATTTGGTCCCTGGGTTGAAAAGATCTCTGGGAGTAGGAAATGGCAACCCACTCCAGTATTTTTGCCTGGAAAATGCCATGGACAGAGGAGCCTGGTGGGCCACAGCCCATGGGGTCACAAAGAGTTGGACACTGAACACGCACACACTACCACCACCCCCAACCTCCCCCCCCACCACACACACTCAGTGCCAGGCAGTGTTGGTTACGCCCATCTGCAAAGGGAGTCCCCTGCCCATCTCTTGGCATGCTGATGCAGAGGAAAATTCTTTACTCTGTAACAAGCCTGTTCCCAAGTAAAGGATAGAGCTGAGTTGTGTATGTCCAGTTACTATTCTCACTTTTATCAATCTGACTGGCTAAATGAGGGTTAAAGGAAGGGAATAAAGGAAGTGTCAGAGATGAGTCTCAGATCTCAGATTTGAGAAACTTGGTGTATTGTGTGGTACTGTTTACTAAGATAGGAAGCATGGTAGGAAGATTATGAATTGCATTTTAGAAGCACTGACTCTGAAGTGCCTACAAGAAACCCATGTGGAAAAACCAAATAGGCGTTTGGATAACACATTTGAGCATTCAGATTTGGCAGTTGTGATAGTTTTCTATTACTGTGTAACAAACTACGGGAAATATAGTGGCTTAAAACAATTCAAAATTATTATCTTTAATTTCTGTGGATCAGGAATCTGGGCATTGGTTAGTTGGGTTAGGTTTTCACCAGGCTGAAATCAGGGTATTGATAAGGGCTGTTATCTCATCTGAGACTTGGGCTCCTCTTCCAAGCTCACACCGGTTGTTGATAGAATTTAGGTCCTTATAGTTGTAGGACTTAGTGAGGCCTTCTGCTCTGAGAGTCCTGTTGCTGATCCCTGCCATGTGGCCTTCTCTACAGCATGGTAGTTTGTTTCTTCAAGGCCAACAGAAAGTGTTTTTACTTCAAATCTCTTATGGTTTCCTTGTTTAGGACAGGTTCATCCAGGATAATACCCTTTTTGATTGTCAACTTATTAGGGACCTTAATTCCATCTGCATAGTCCCTTGTGCCATGACATATAACAGTCATGAAAGAGATATCCCTTTATATTTGCAAGTCCTCACTCTTAAGGAAGAATATTATACAGGCTGTGTCCACCAAGGAATGGGACTCTTGGGGCAATCTTAGTTACTATCAGTCATCATAGTAGTAATCAGTCGGATAGTCAATGTATATACAAGATTGCCCAAGAAGAGAGAAGACAGATTAGGAAATAATTTCACAATTATTGGTACTTGGAGGGTACATTTATATATCTTGTATTTGTAGCACCTGCACTGCTATTTGGTACATGAAAAGTGAAAGTGTTTAGTTGATCAGTTGTGTCTGACTCTTTTTGACCACATGGACAGTAGACCACCAGGTTTCTCTGTCCATGGAATTCTCCAGGCAAGCATACTGGAGTGGGTTGCCGTTTCTTACTCCAGGGGATCTTCCTGGCCAAGGGATTGAACTCAGGTCTCCTGCATTTCGGGCAGATTCTTTACCATCTGAGCACCAAGGCTCATTTGGTACATAGTGGATATTCAATAAATGTTTGTTAGAATTCTTCCCTGATCTCAGATTTTGTAAAATGTGTAAATTTACATTATGTGCCCTTTTATGCATATAGTTTTTTTTTTTTTTGCATTGTTGTGCAGCCATTACTACCATCCATCCCCAAAACTTTCTATCTTATAAAACTGAAATTCTGTACCTATCAAACAATAATTCAACATTCTCCTTTCCCTCCAGCTCCTGGCAACCACCATTATACTTTCTGGTTTTTTATTTTGACTACCTTAAGTACCTTGTCTAAGTGGAATCATACAGTATTTGTCTTTTTCTGACTGGTTTACTTCACTTAGCATAATGTCTCCAAAATTCATTCATGTTGTAGCATACTGAAGAATTTCTTTTCTTTTTAAGGCTGAATAATATTCCGTTGTTTGTATATATCATACTTTAATTATTCTTTCATCTGTCAGTGGACACTTGGGTTCCATCCATGTTTTAGCTGTTATGGATAATACTGATATGAACGTGTTCAGTCGACTCTGTGCGACCCCATGGACTGCAGCACGCCAGGCTTCCCTGTCCTTCAGCATCTCCCAGAGTTTGCTTAAATTCATGTCCATTGAATCTGTGATGCCATCCAACTGAAACTGTTTACCACAGATTGGGATTCGAACCCATGTGGCTGGGGCTCGAACCCAGCCAAAATCCTGCTTGGGACTTGAACCCACGTTGGCTGGGACTCAAACCCAGCTAAAACCCTTCTTGGGATTTGAACCCCCATGGCTGGGACTCAAACCCAGCCAAAACCCATGATACTTGGTTTCAGGATCTAATGAAGCTGAGGTTCTTGATGTCTCATCGCAGAAAGAATTCAGTGAGAGACAGAGTGATAGGTAAGAAGTGGATTTATTCAGATACAGAGAGAAGCACATTCCACAGACAGAGTGTAGGCCATCCCAGAAGGCAAGTGTAGCCCTGAAATTTGGTGTGGTTAGGTTTTATAGGCTGGGTAATTTCACATGCTGATGAGTGGGAGGACTGTTCCGGCTACTTTTGGGAAGGGGTGGAGATTTTCAGGATTTGGGCCACTCCCCACTCCTTGGTCTTTTAACAGTGCCTTGGAACTATCATGGCACATCTCGGTGCATCATTTCACTTGCTGATGGAGGATCAGGGTCTAGCCTTTTCTGCCATCTTGGTCCCATTTGATTCTAATCCATTTTATGTTGTGTCCTTGGGCTATGTCATCTTTCAGAAGCTGTGCCCTGTTACACAACCATCTCATTCTCTGTTACGCGCTTCTCCTGCCTTCAGTCTTTTCTAGCATCAGTGTCTTTTCCAGTGAGTCAACTCTTTGTGTCATGTGGCTAAAGTATTGGAGCTTTGGCATCAGTCTTCCCAATGAATATTCAGGGTTGTTTTTCCTTAGGATTGACTGGTTTGATTTCCTTGCTGTCCACGGGGCTTAAGAGCTACAAACATGGGTATACACATATCCATTTGAATCCTACTTTCCTTTTTTTTTGTGTATATACTCAGAAGTGGAATTGCTGATCATGTTGTAATTCTATTTTTAATTTTTTAGAGGAAATTTCATACTGTTTTCCATGTTGACCGTGCCATTTGATACTCTTGTGAGCAGTGTACAGATGTTCCAATTTTGCCACATCCTCACCAGCACTTGTTGGTTTTGTGTGTGTGTGTTTTGATATTATCCAGGTTAATGGGTTTTGATTTGTATTTCCCTAATGATTAGTGGTGTTGAGGATCTTTTCATGTGCTTATTGACCATTTGTATATCTTCTCTGAGGTCCTTTGCTCATTTTTGAATTTAGTTATTTTTGTTATTGTATTTTAGGAGGTCTCTGTATAATTTGGATTAATCCCTTATCAGATACATTATTTGCAGGTTTTCTCCCATTCTGTGGTTCACCTTTTTGCTCTATGGATAGTGTCCTTTGATGCACAAAATTTTAAAGTTTTCTTGAAGTCCAGTTTATTTTTTTGTAACCTGTACCTTTGGTGTCATATCCAAGATATCATTAACAGATTCAGTGGCAGGAAGCTTTTGCCCTGTTTTCTTCTAAGTGTTTGTTTTAGGTCTAACAATTGGTTCCTTGATCCATTTTGAGTTACTTTTTGTATATGGGATAGGTAAGGGTCTAATTTCATTCTTTTGCATATGGAGATCATTTTATCGTATCATTTGTTGAAAAGACTGACCTTTCTCCTTTAATTGGTCTTGACAACTTTGTCAAAAATCATTTGATCGTATACAAGAAAGTTTATTTCTGGGCTGTCTGTTCCATTGGTCTACATGTCTGCCAGAACCGTGTTGCTTTGATGACTGTAAGTTTATAGTAAAGTTTTTTTTTTTAAGTTTTTAAAATAATGTTTACTTCTTAAAAGTTAACATGTGCACAATAGGAAACCAAAAAACATAAGCAAAAAGCAAAGTCATTCATAATCACAAGCAGCTTACCATTTGACATGTCCTTCTAGGTCTCGTTTGTGTATAGTAAAGCTTTGAAAGCAAGGAATTTGTTGTCTTCCAGATTGTGCATATTTTTCAATATTGTTTTGGCTATTTAGGCAGGGTCCCTTGAGATACATGCGTTTTTCTGTTTTTGCAAAAATGTCCTTAGGAGTTTTGATAGAGACTGTGTTGACTCTGTAGATCATTTTGTGTAGTCTTGACATTTTAACAGATTAAGTCTCCTAATACATGGACACGAGTTGTTTCCATTGATTTATGTCTTCTTTAATTTGTTTCAGCAGTGTTTTATAGTTTTCATGGTACAAGTTTTCACTGCCTTCATTAATTCCTATGTATTGTATTCTTTTTGATGCTATCTATGGAGCTGTTTTTGTAATTTCAGTTTTGTTTTTTGGGAGATTTTTGTTTATTGATTCACTTTCTCCTTATCAGTTATAGGTTTATTCAGGTCTTCTATTTCTTTAATGATTTAGTCTTGGTAAGTTGTTTTTTTTTTTAACCATCTTCATCCAGTTCAATTATGAATTGATCCTATAAAGTCTTGGTAAATTTTGTATTTCTAGAAATTTTTCCATTTCATCTAGGTTATCCAATTTTTTGGCATGCAGTTGTTGATAGTACTCTTTAAATCCTTTTCAGTTCTGTAGAATTAGTAGTAAATGTCCCCATTTTCATTTCTGATTTTAGTACTTTGAGTCTTTTCTCTTTTCTCATGGTTCACTGAGGTAAATGTTTGTCAATTCTGTTGCTCTTTTTGAATAACCTAACTTGATTTCATTGATTTTCCTCTCTTGTTTTTCTATTATTATTTTGTTTATCTGTGCTGTCATTTCATTATTGCTTTCCTTCTAGCTTTGGGTTTCATTTGTTCTTATTTTTCTATCTAGTTCCTTAAATTATAAAGTTAGGTTGTTAATTGGAAATTTTTCTTGTTTTTAATGTAAGCATTTATAGCTATAAATTTCCCCTTAGCACTTCTTTCACTGCATCCTGTTAGCTTTTATATGTTGTGTTTTCATTTTTACTTATCTTTAAGTATTTTCTAATGTCCCTTGTGAGTTCGACTTTGAAGCATTGGTTGTTTAAAAATGTACGTTTGATTTCCACAGTTTGGTGAATTTTCCAGTTTTACTTTTCCAGGTTTCCAATTTCATTGTATTGTAGTCAGAGAAGATACGTTGTATATCTCTCTTTTAATTTATTGAGATGTTATTTGTGGGCTTCTCTGGTGGCTCAGATAGTAAAAGAATCTGCCTGCAATGCGGAAGACCTGGGTTGGATCCCTGGATCGAAGATCCCCTGGAAAGATCCCCGGAGGAGGGCATGGCATCCCACTCCAGTATTCTTACCTGGAGAATCCCCATGGACAGAGGGGCCTGATGGGCTGCAACTGAGTGACTAAGTGCAGCACAGCAGTGGTGGCGCAGTGGTAAAGAATCAGCCTGCCAATGCAGGAGATGTGAGTTTGGATCCCTGGGTCGGAAAGATCTCCTTGAGAAAGAAATAGCAACCTACTTTGCCTGGGAAATCTCATGGACAGAGGATCCTGGCATGCTATACAGTCCATGAGGTTACAAAAAAGTTAGACATGACTTATGTCTAAACAATAATAGTTGTGGCCTTACCTATGCTTTAACCTGGAAAATGTCTCATGTACACTTGGAGAAGACTAAGTATTCTGTTGTTGAGTAGAGCATTTTGTATATGTATATTTGGTTTAATTGGTTTATTATGTTGTTTGAGTCCTCTATTTCCTGACTTACCTTCTGTCTGGTGGTTTTCTCCACTATTGTGAGTGGAATATTGAAGTCTCCCAACTATTCCTGTAGAACCGTCTATTTCTTCCCTCAATTCTGTCAGTTTTTGCTTCATGTATTTTGATGGTCTGTCAGCTGTATAAATGTTTATAATCTCTCTTCTTGCTGTATTGAACCTTGTATTAACTTACGATGTTCTCCTCTGTAGTCATAA
Source organism: Neotragus moschatus (assembly GCA_006410615.1). Classification (NCBI taxonomy): domain Eukaryota; kingdom Metazoa; phylum Chordata; class Mammalia; order Artiodactyla; family Bovidae; genus Neotragus; species Neotragus moschatus. Next base: position 1,900,579 of record SJYA01002505.1, on the reverse strand, counting down.
TTTTTTTTAAAGTCTACTTTGTGTTACATTGGGTTTCCCTGGTGTCTCAGATGGTAAAGAAGCTGCATGTAATGCCTGAGACCTACCTAGGTTCGATCTCTGGGTTGGGAAGATCCCCTGAAAAAGAAATAGCAACCCACTCCAGTATTCTTGGGCTACAGTCCATGGAATCCAGAGAGTTGGACACAACTGAGCAACTAATACTTTGACTTTCACTCAGTGTTTTATTAGTCTAGCCTACCCCTTTTATTTTTTTAAGCTTACACTCTTTTGATAACTGTATGGAATATTATATTCCATTCCTTCATCTTCAACCTATTTGTGTCTTTGGATGTCTAATGAGTCTCCTTTAGGCAGCTTATGATTGGATCATGTGTTTTTATCCATTTTGCCAAATCTCTGGTTTTTGATTGGCGGGTTTAATCTAATTACATTTTAAGTAATTCCTGGTAAGAGGGGACTTCCGTTGTCATCTGCTGTTTGTTCTCTGCATGCTCTGTAGCTTTTTTAGTCCTGCATTTACTACATTACTGTCTTCCTTTGTGTTTACTTTTTGTAGTGAAATGTTTCTTTCTTGTTTCCTTTTTGTATATTCTGTGGCTGTTTTCTTTGTGGTTACCAGAGGGATTACATTTAATACCCTAATGTTATAACAATTACTTGTTATAAAACTCTCTGAATTTTGACAAATGCACAGATTCATGTAATCATCATCATGGTCAAAATACAGGAAGTTTCATTACCTTCCAAAATTCTCTTGTACCACTTTGGCCATGAGGGGAGGTGGTGGCAGATTCTAAGAGGACATCTGTTGTCTTGCAGAGGAGAGGCCTCTGAATTATCTTCAAACAAGCATGGGGAGTACTTGCTCTTAGTAAGCAGTAATGGGCCACTCCTGTAGACTTAGAGGGTTCAGGAGAATTTTGAGATAAAAGATTTGGGGGAGCACCAACCCAGATGTTTCCATCACCCTTGTCAGAGTCTTACTGTTCTTTGTCAAACACAGCTCTGATCTTGGCATAGCAGGCCTGCCTTGTTTGGAAGTTTAACTTTTGGAGCCCAGCAACTGTTCTAGTCTAGATTTCTTTGCCTTCCCCTTGGAGGAGAGATGAGGACATCTTTGTGTACTTTCAGAGAGGTGTTCTGGCTTTCATACTTAGATTCCAGTTAGTAGTCAATTACCTTTTTGTTATCTTTTCTTGCAGAACTCAAGTAGTTTAGTAATATTCTTCAAAATCAGTTGTTTTCAAGGTTACTTTTTCTCCTTCATTGCCACTTTAAATTCCTGTCTTAGCACCTACTCCATCTGCCTTGAGAGCCTAGTGCAGGATGTTCATTAAGACGTTCCTTTGGGATCAACACCTGTGAGGAGGGAGAATTGGGCAGATGCAAAATTCATGGTGCAGTGCAGGCCTGACACTCCCCTTTGGGGAGCTTTGGCACTAGAATGGGCCCTTTTGAGTTTCCCAGAATCGAGCTGAGGTGTTCAGACCTTTATATTGCCATACCAGTTAGTTGGATTAGATAGTATAGGAAGAGTATCATCTGGGCAGCATCATTAGAGAATGAGGTGAGGCAAGCCCTGTGGGACTGACTGACAAGTCCTTCCTGAAGGGGTAGCCGAGCAGTGCCTCAGTATCTACCAAAAATTCCCCTGTATCCACAAGGAGTGAAGAGTTTGTTTTTGTTTTTTTAGTATCATTAACCCGTGGATTTAAATATGTGTAGATTTAGCAGAATTTCCGTTGACTTAAATATGTATGGGATGATGCACAAATGTATGTAAATATACATCTTAGTAAGTGTTTGCCAAGAAAACACACCAGTGTAATGGCTCCACAGATCAGGAACTAAAACAATGCTAGCAATCCAGGGGTTCCTCCTTCCCCCTCCTTTTCTTTCTGCTCATTACTTGCTCTTTCCAAGGGTCTCTATTATCCTGACTTGACTTTAACATATTTTTGAATTTGTGTAACATTCATCCATAAGGGATCTTTTGTTTTGACTTCTTTCAGTATTTGTGAATTTAAGCTTATAATTGAAAGTCATTTATCCCTTTGCTATAGAGTTTTTCTTTGTTTGAATATACCCTTTTTGAAAACCATTTCTGTTGTTGATAGACATTTGGAGTGTTTCCAGTTTTTGGAAATTATGAAATCATGGCTATAAACGTTGCTGAACATACCTTTTGATGGACATAGGTACACATTTCTGTTGGGTATATACCTGTTGAAGTTATTGAGTACAGTTGGTCTCCGTATCCATGGATTCTGTGTTTGTGGATTCAACCAATGCAGATAATTTTTTGGGGAAAAAATTCCAGAAAGTTCCAAAAAGCAAAACTTGAATTTGCCAAGCAACTGGCAGCTATTTACATAGCATTGCATTGTATTTACATGGCATTTATATCATATTAAGTATTATAAATAATCTAGAGGTGATTTAAAGTATATGTAAGGATGTGCAAAATTACTTGGGCTTCCCTGGTGGCTCAGCGGTAAAGAATCTGCCTGAAGTACAGGAGTCCTGCAGGAGATGAGGGTTCAGTCCCTGGCTTGGGAAGATCTCCTGGAGTAGGAAATGGCCACCCACTCTAGTATTCTTGCTTGGAGAATCCCATGGACAAAGGAGCCTGGTAGGCCACAGTCCATGGGGTTGCAAAGACTCTGATGCGATTGGGTGACTAAACAACGACAAAGGATATGCACAGGTTCTGTGCAAATAGTGTGTTCTATGTAAGGGACTTGAGCATCATGGATTTTTGTGTCCTCTGGACTCCCAAACCAGTGTCCTGTAGATTTGGACAGATGACTGAATATATATATATATGTTCCATTTTAGTAGAGAAAATGGAATTTCAGTCTTTCAAAGTGATTACTGATTTACACTCATACATTTAATGTACAAAAGTTCCAGTTGCTGTGGTTTTCCCTGTTTATTTAGGATGTTACCTTCTTGGCTGTATAATTAAGAACTGGTTGTACTTAGGAGGGTTCCTCTTTCTTTTAGAAGGTTCTGAACTCTAATTTTTTGTCTTCTGAAGCTATGAGATTTTGAATTTCTATTCTGCTTTTCAGAAGTTCTGGCTGAGGTTTTTTACCCTTTTCCACCTAATTACGCATTTGAGACTCCCTCCCTTTTCAGTTTTGTCACTCCAACTCTCAGTGACAACCAAAATCTCTGATGGTTCCTCTTTCCTTCCTTCCACAGAGGTACTTGCTTGGGAAAGGCATATTTCTGAGTCTCTTTTTTTTTGGCCCAGATTCGGTGAATGCCCCAGTGGGAGGTGGTGGGGGGCTGTGGAAACAGCTGCGAAAGATCACCTTACCTCCACATAGTTCACCGTTGTTTTTTTTTTTAAGCTTAGCCTCTCTAGACCTCATTCCTTCAGTAGCTCTCTAAAATCTTGAAACAGTTGATTTTTTAATCTTTTTTGTGTGTGAGTTAGAGGTAGGTAGGAGTTATTTTGTTGTGAAGTACTCTACCTTACATGGAAGCAGAAGTATGAATTAAAACATTTGATTTTTAAATAATTTAAAATTGTCCTTAGTGTTCAAATTATTCCCTTTTTGACCAGTGGGAGCCTTCTCAAAATATATTCCTGAGTCTTTTTTGACACGGCCTTTTGATATCTTTCTTTGGCAGCTTTCTTGCTATCTGGTATGACAAGGTATTCCAGGTTTGCCATGTACCTTTTTGCTTCGGATGTGGAATCAGCTGTTTTCTGAGGGGGTCCCGATTCCTTTGACCGGGAAATGGTATCTCAAGATCATTACTGCAGGGTCAAACATTGTTTCTAGGCATTTTCAGCAAACAAAGGTAGAAAAACATATTTCATTTTCTTCATATAAGATAAACTATAGTAAGAATTGATATATCAACAGATACTTTGAATTCCAGTTCAAGACTATAGGGTTTTTACTTTACTATTCCTCTCCCATGCTGAGAGTCTCAGTTTTTAATAACACCAGTAGTGATAGAATGAAAATATCACCTAATCACTCATTTCCTTGATCCCATAATATGCAGAATCAAGATTTATCTTCATTTTCTTTGTCCCAAGAGTATATTCCATTATGAATGTATAGTCAACCTAGTATGATTTAAAATAACTTAGAATAGTTCTTCTGTTCATGATTATGCCAATAAAAGCTTAGATATGAATTTCAGTTCATTTATTTTTTTATTCTTTTATTTTTTAGTATTTAAATTTTGTTTACATAAATTACATAATTTAAAAATAAAATGTACAAAAACCAGGGAATGTAGATTCTGTCCTTGTCACCTTTATTTTCTTCCGTTTCCTAAAGACAGCCACTTAAAAGCTTTTGTGTTTTATCTTTCAGTTATTGTATATGTGAAGATCTGTGTGTGTATTTATTTCTCCTCCTGCTTCCTAGGTGAATGGTACCATACTGTATATCCTTTTCTTCATCCTGTTTTCTCAACTTAAAGATATATCCTGGAGACTGTTCCATAGTTTGATGAATTTTGACTCATTTTTGTCATTTTTTAAATGTTACATTTATACATATCTTTTATTTAAGTCATTTAAATTCTGTGGTCTATGTTATTTGCTCTCTCAGCATATATTTTGGTGTTTCAGGAGGTTTGTGTATTAGAGTTCAGTTAGGGAAGCCGATTGTGTGATGGGGTAAGCGACTTATTATGGAAATTAGACCATGTACAATTTTGAGAGGACTTGTGAGGTGACAGTCTAGAAGGAGAAGCTGGAAGATCAGAGAAAAGGAATCACTAACCAGATCCTCTAAATCAGTGGCAATGGATAGACCAGTAGGAGATTTTAGGGAAATCTGAGAAGCTGCTGCAGTGGGACTGTGTGGGAGAAACTTAAGGTAAGCCACCTGGAAAGCTCTTGTCTGTGTTTCGTTATCCACTGTGTAGATTTTCACCTAAGCATCTGGTGGTAGGCTTGTGCCACTGCTCACCCAAGACAAACCAGCAATTTTTTTTTTTTCTGTTGGTTATTTTTATGTTGATGTCTTTGTATAGTGCTCTAATTTCCTCCCTTTTTTGGGAGGGGAAGTTGTTAAACTGTGGTTTTCTTCTATAAGCAATATTGAAGTTAGCTAGTAACCTATTCTCATCTCCTCAGCCAGCATTTGGTCTTACATATTGTCCCTTTACTCTTAGTACCATAAGGCAGTCCATATGCCAAGAGTAAACTTTTTTGTATATTCTCACTGCCCTTTCCTAATTTTGATAACTGTACCATATCTATACTGTCATTACATTTAGCAGTTACATAGTGTGTTTTCTCCTTTATTATCATTATTTATTTTCAGTTCTTTTAGTAAATACTTATTNTTGTCAGTTTGATTACTGTACGTCTCCATGTGTTCCTCCTTGGTGTTATCCTGACTGCAACTCTCTGTGCTTCCTGGACTTGGCTGACTATTTCCTTTCCCATGTTAGGGAAGTTTTCAGCCATTATCTCTTCAAACATTATTTAGCATTTCTTTATCATCAAGTTAGTCAAATTATTAACTGAGGAAATTTGGACATGCTAGTTGGTCTCTTTCCACTTTTTTTTGCACCATTTTAAAAAGGAGGAAGCTGGACTCAGGTTTGATTTTCACAGAGGAACTTCATCAGTGTTCTCTGTTAGTGTTAGCAGGATTTGATATTTAAACAGTACATATATTTGTGATGCTTTCAATACAGAATGCTGCTCTTAAACTGAGTAGAAATGAACTTCTTTGTAGTGCAAATTGGTTCATTCTCAGATAAGTGTGGTCCCTTTAAAGGATATTTTTTCCATGAAATCTATCTTTCTGTCATTCTGTTACTCCCTCAACTGTGTACCTGAGGGCGAGTATCTTACCTGAGTCAGTTTTACTATGGATATTGTAGGCTATACAGTTTGTTTTGTTTTCTGAACAGTCTGGAGTTATTTGCCATTATTGACTAGAGGTCTAAGGCATAGATTTTCTTGATCTATTGTTTTTTTAATGCTTGAGTTCAATATATAAAGGAAAAGATTGCTTGCATTTTCTTGCAGACATTTTTCTCTGAAATAATTTTTAGCTTCAGTGAAATAGCTCTATTTCTGTGAGTCATCATTCTGTCTTATATAGTGCTGGGTAAAGGTTTAATTTTGTAGATAAAGATTTATGACTTATAGACAGCTGAAAAAATTGAAATTTCTTCAAAATTTTAGATTTGCTATAAATGTCTTTATATATTGAAAATTGGAGTTTAAGCTACAAATATATGTAATTGTGCTTGATACAATGTTCCTAAAAATCTCATGATTTTTCAGTGAGAAATAGATTTCTCATTAGTCGTTTTAAAATGTAAGTTTACGTGTTTTTTTGGTTTGTTTCCTCAGCTTCCAATAAAAACAGGACAGCAGAACACACATACCAAAGTCAGCACTGAGCACAACAAGGAATGTCTTATCAATATTTCCAAATACAAGTTTTCTTTGGTTATAAGTGGCCTCACCACTATCCTAAAGAATGTTAACAATATGGTGAGTAATGTTTTATGGGGGAATTTGGTTTGTTTTCTGTTTTAAAATTTGGAGCAACATATTTTGAAGTATGTAAAGTCATTTTCTGTGGATTCTGGATGTAAAGATTTATCTTAACTTGTGGATAAGTGCAGATAACCTTTTAACTTTCTTTTTAGATTTTAATTCTTTTAGGTACTTGTCTTATTTGTGATTCTCTCTACTGTTTGATTTTTCTGAAATTAGAATTTCATACAGATTTTGTCATATATGAATTGACTGTAATAATCTATTTAAATCTTTTCCTTAGCTGTTCATTTGAATATTTACATATCAGATTGTCCTAGTCCAAAGGAGTTTGGAAATAAAATGTGACTTTGTAGTCCTAAAATGTGAAGTTGCTTCTGTGAAGATACTGTTTATTTCCTTCCTCCTGTAACCTGTGGCAGATTCCATTGTAGAGAGTCTGTGTTGAAACAGTTTTCCTCAGATACCAATTTCATCAAGTATTTCAACTGTCGAAAGCTCATAATTGTTTCTTTTATTCCTTGCTTTATGAAATTTGTTTACATTCCCTAGATTTCAGCATATTCCTGCTGTTTCTCTGTGTCCCTTTGAACATACTATCAATATTTTTCCTGTCTCTGTCAGGTGGTTCTTTTCCTCTGTGTCAGTTCCTGTCCAAAATCTGCTTCATGCTCAGTTCAGAACAGCCGATTTGGATATATCTTGATTAACTCCCAAACTGCTCAGCTTGTTTTGAGCACTTAAAACCACAATTTTTATTGTTTGTATTGAGCAGTGAAACTGATTTTTGGTTGTAGATTGTGAAAATCAGTAAGTACCATTTTCATAGTCATATCATCTTTGGTGTGTTTTCTTTCTAAAAAGTTGGTTAGAAGCTATCCCAGAGTTACAAAATTGGTAAACTGGAGGTATGGTCAGTCCTTTGCTTTACAAAGATATTTACTCTTTATGGAAAAAAAAAAATAAGATTTTCTGAAAAAAAGCAGAACTTTTTATAAACATGTATAGTGCTTTACAGAAATACATTTAAGATTTTGTTGAGCTGTTCTGTTACACATTGTGTGGGTCATAGTGATTTTGCTTATATAAATAAGTGGACATATTTCCAGTTAGAATGAAAATGTTTTAGTATTTGGACCCTTCTTTTAAAAATGAAAACAGTATTATGATATTGGCATTCATTTCGTGCTTACTGAGTAAATTAAATTGTGGAAGCCATAATCTCTTGGTATATAGCAAGCACAGTGAATGGTTAAGACTTACTGTAATTGATGTTACAGCATTTTGTTGCTATTAGAGTTTAGGCTTTGATTTTTTTGATTATTTTGTGGCATCAAAGTGTGGTTAAATGTTTAACATTCTAGTAAAGATCTATATATCTAAATCCTGTATATTTTAAAAATATTGTTCAAACCTAAATTGTACTTAAAAACTAGCAGAACATGGGACTTTCCTAATGTTACTATTTCTTTAATGGTGTTCATTTCAAAGTACATTTACTACATATTTAAAAAGTATAAATTAGAGTATCTTTTACTGTGGCAGACTAATGGCAGATTGTAGTAAATTCCAGCATTTTTGTTTGCCTGAGAATTAATTTTGTGTGAGCATTAGAATAAAATTAGAAATAATAGATTTAAATATAGTATAATCTGGGAGATAAAATAGCAGACTGTTGATTTTCTTGATCCTTAGTCCCCCATTTTTCAGATGTGTGCTGATTTGTAATGGGGAGTAACGACCAACTTTTATGTTCTGAATATCTTTTCTTTTAGAGAATATTTGGAGAAGCTGCTGAAAAAAATTTGTATCTCTCTCAGTTGATTATATTGGATACACTGGAAAAATGTCTTGCTGGGGTAAGTGAATCTGTTCTTGAATAGGCATGTTTTGTGAATTCGGTTTTGAGAATGATCTGATGTACTGAATGAAGCATAGATGTGGACAAGGAGAAGAGTCATGGACTAAAACATGAAAATGAATTTTGTTTGCAGAGCAGACAGGGTAGCATAGAGAAGTTTTCAAGAAAATATTCTCATCTTTTGTAAATTAAATGTTAAGATTACTTGTAAGTAATAAAGTTTACATTTATAAAGTTAAGTTGGAGTCCTAGCTCTCAGGTTTTTTAGAAAAGCCACTATTTCATTTAATTAATTTCTCCAGTGCTTAGTCCTGTGGCACTGCTTGGCTGTCAAAAAAATGTGATGTTAAAGACCACGAGAATCTTATTTCCCCCATATGAATCTGATTTTAATATTTTACTTTTCAAATTTATGATAAAGAGAACTTAAATTTAAGCTGTTATATTGCTGATAGATCCTACCTTATAAACACTTTTTATGTAAATATGAGCATATAAAATAGATACGTGGAGGAGTGTGTGGGTGTGTTAGTCACTCAGTCGTGTCCGACTCTTTGTGACCACACAGACTGTAGTCCACCAGGCTCCTCTGTCCATGGAATTCTCCTTGCAAGAATACTGGAATGGGGTGCCATTCCCTTCTCCAAGAGATCGTCCCAGCCCAGGGATTGAATCCTGGTCTCCTGCTTTGTAGGCAGATTCTTTACCATCTGAGCTACCAGGGAAGACCATGTGGAGGAATAGTTGAATACAAAACAGTTGTTTCTCATGTTTCCTCTAAATAGTTATCTCAGAGTTTTCAACCATGACTTAATTAGAATTTTTTCAAGTAGATTGGTTGTGTAGAGCATAGTGTTTCTATATTTCAACAGCTTTAACTCTTCCTGGAAAATAGTAGGAGTTTATATAAATATATAAATTTTATGTTTATTTTTAGAATTATTTTATATTTATTCATATTAAATTTTATATTAATACTTTAATACCTCCATTTTAAAGATCTGTCTCTTCAATATGTATTGAGGTTAATTTATTTCTTAGAAGATTATAATCTCCCTTCCTTTGACCTATCTTTTCCTTTTATTCTAAATTGCTTCTCTCTTTCACATGTTAAAGTTGTTCTCTATAGTAAACCTAGATAAGAAAGGACTTTGACATATGAGCACTGATCCGTTGAGGAGAGAGAAAACAGTCACAGGTGTTCAAGGAACGTGTAGGATAGGGAGTTGGACAATACATACTCTTCATACAACGATGGATCCTTAGGGAAGAGAACTGTTTTAGACGATAGGCCGCAAAACCTAAGCGTGGTGCTTTAAATTATTTTTGACTCTTATCCATATTCCTAAATTGTGAGACAATGCTTATAAATTTTTTACTTAAATTGGGGGTGAGCTAATTTCATTTCAGCTTTGTGTTGTCTCTTAATTTGTGATGAGCTGTCATTCATTTGTAAAATGGGATGGAAGAACAGAAAACCTGTTAAGTGTTTAATAGAATGATGAATGTTTGAAGGTACATGATTTTTTTTTTAACTTCTCTTGAATCAATTTTTTGTAGTGATCTTACTACTTTGTAGTTACCAGTACATCTCTGACACCCATGTTTGAATGGGAGAAGGCTGGTTTATTGCCTCTTCAGTTCTACATCTTTTCTCCATTAACATTTATAATCAACAGGTCCTGGTAAATGTATTTTGGAGAATGATCACTGATATCATTGGCCCCAGTTTAATTTGATACTCTTTGGAGATAGCCAAAATGGAGCTCTACTAAGTGGACATGNATGTTTGAATGGGAGAAGGCTGGTTTATTGCCTCTTCAGTTCTGCATCTTTTCTCCATTAACATTTATAATCAACAGGTCCTGGTAAATGTATTTTGGAGAATGATCACTGATATCATTGGCCCCAGTTTAATTTGATACTCTTTGGAGATAGCCAAAATGGAGCTCTACTAAGTGGACATGGTATAACTTATATAATCCATAAAATAGACATTATCTTGCTTTGCTCTACTGTTGAAAATGTATAATTGTTTCATTAAATTTATAATTAAAAATAGTATTGTTCATGTTATTGAACGGTCATGTTTTTCTGGATTGCCTTCATTGACTTTCTTGATTTTCCTTTTTATTTTTTATTCTTAACTTTTTTTTTTTTTTAAAGTAGGTCCTTGCTGGTTATTTATTTTCCTTTCTAGATCAAAGTAAGTTGAGGCTTAAGAAGAACTGAGCCCTATAAGTACATGTTTATCATATTAGTAGTTGAAATAGCTAAATGAAAGTGAACAGATACTTAACAATAGAATTATTGTTATGATTAAAATCAAAATTTCATGAGTAAAATTTCATAGACTGAAGAATCTTAAGTATTTTTGTTCCTGTATATATGACCATTGGATTTCCCAAATGGCTGTAGTGGTAAAGAACTCGCCTGCCAATGCAGGAGACGTAAGAGATGCGGGTTCAATCCCTGGGCTGGGAAGATCCCATGGAAGAGCACATGGCAACCCACTCCAGTATTCTTGCCTGGAGAATCCTACGGACAGAAGAGCCTGCCAGGCTACAGTCGTAAAGAGTCAGCCTGAGGTGATGGCACACTCGCACACACACATGCATATGACCATTATTCAAAACTTGAATGCTTCTAGGGCTTCCCTGATAGCTCAGTTGGTAAAGAATCCACCTGCAATGAAGGAGACCCTGGTTCGATTCCTGGGTTGGGAAGATCCGCTAGAGAAGGGGTATGCTACCCACTCTAGTATCTATGGACTTCCCTTGTGGCTCAGCTGGTCAAGAATCCACCTGCAATGTGGGAGACCTGGGCTCAATCCCTGGATTGGGAAGACCCCCTGGAGAAGGGAAAGGCTACCCACTACAGTATTCTGACCTGGAGAATTCCATGAACTGTATAGTCCATGGGGTTGCAAAGAGTGAGCAAATTCCACTTCACTTCACATACCTTTTATTTGTTTATTAATTGGACTTAGTTTCAAAGTCTGGTTGGTTTGGTTAGCGTATAAATAAGAAAGAACATTGTAACTCAAATTTTGCAGTTTTTTAAATATTTTGTGATATCTATTTACTTTTCATGTATTTTAATGTATTTGCATCTGAAAGCTTTTGGAATGCAATTACAGATTTGAGCATAGCACAGTTACAGAAATTTGTTGTCATTTTGCTTGGCATTATCAAAATTGTCATTCATATAAGGATACTAAGCCATTAGGTAAAATATTGATGTGGAATAGTATATTTTCAGGGTAGCTTATTCACTGGTTGTTTTGTTAATTGTAGAGTAGATTTACTTTTCAAAGTAGAGATCTTAGTGTTAACACCAAAGATATCGTTAACAGAGGGACCACCTGGCATATGTACTCCTGATATGATGTAATATGAACCATAATGAGTTTTGCTTAGTGTTTAACCTGAATCTAATGAGACCATTAGATGTAGTCCCTGGTGGCTCAGACAGTAAAGTGTCTGCCTGCAATGTGGGAGTCCTGGGTTCGATTCCTGGGTCAAGGAAGATCCCCTGGAGAAGGAAATGGCAATCCACTCCAGCATTCTTGCCTGGAAAATGCCATGGATGGAGCAGCCTGATAGGCTACAGTCCATGGGGTCGCTAAGAGTCGGACACAACTGAGCCACTTCACTTTTACTTTCAATAAAACCATTAGGTTTAGATTCCAGCTTAACAGGAAATGTAGCAACTAGAAGAGTAAGTTACATCACTAAGACATAATCAGATCAGTAATATAGAACATAGTATGAGGCAACTGATCTGTTTTCTTAAAAAAAAAAAAAGATCAATGTTATGGAAAATAAAAACAATGTACATAGAATGTGAGGGGAAATACTTTGAGGATAAAGAGACTAAAGGAATGTAACAGTCATGCTGCAGTCACACCTTTTTTGGATCCTGGTTGAGTAAAACTTGAACAGCTATGAAAGACATTCAGCAGAGCAGTGGGAAAATTTGGATATGAATTGACTGTTAGCTGATATGAGGGAATTTTTTACTTTTCCTAGTATGATGATTGCATTGAAGTTGGATAATTTTCTTGTATTTAAGTGATACTAAAGCTCAGTCGTGTCCGACTCTTTGTGACCCCGTGGACTGTAGCCCACCAGGCTCCTCTATCCATGGGATTCTCCAGGCAAGAATACTGGAGTGGGTTGCCATTTTCTTCTCCAGGGGAATCTTCCCAACCCAGGGATTGAACCCGGGTCTCCCGCATTGCAGGCAGATGCTTTAACCTATGAGCTATCAGGGAAGCCCAAAGTAAGGTAGTATTGAAGTTATGGTGTTTGTAATTTACTTTGAAATGGTTAAACCAAAAAAAAATTATTTACAGTAATATCTGTCTGTTTTGGTCAGTTTGCCTAAAGGTAGATGTGATTGGCCAGCTTGGAATTAATTTGGGTGTTGAGATAGATGAATAAGTGTGCTCATCAGTGTATAAGAATAAAGTTTATTTAGGGCTCATAGGAAACTAGGATTCCCAGGAGTGGGAGAGCTTACCAGTGGGAACAAATACGGAAACAAGCAGAAATGCAGGTCCTGAGGGGATTGATGGGCTATCTCAACTTTTATCGTGATTAAGAGGTGAAAGGTGGAGCCATCTTTTTTTATTAAACCAACTGTAGATAAATAGACCAAACATGATGAAATATTCACAATTGTGGAATCTAGGTGATGAGTATATGGGTGTACATTATTCTATTTCAATTCTTATATATGTTTGAAATTTTTCATTATAGAAAATATTTACATGTAGGTTTAAGAAAGTTTTAGAATTATGTGATTGTTTCTATTTTAGCAACCAAAGGACACAATGAGATTAGATGAAACGATGCTGGTCAAACAGTTGCTGCCAGAAATCTGCCATTTTCTTCATACTTGTCGTGAAGGAAACCAACATGCAGCTGAACTTCGGAATTCTGCCTCTGGGGTGTTATTTTCTCTTAGCTGCAACAACTTCAATGCAGTCTTTAGTCGAATTTCTACCAGGTTAGTATGCAAATTTTCACAGGAATGTTGTAAGTATAAATTTTGTCTTCATTTTAAAAAATGAGGTTGATAGAGCAAGTTTAATGTGGGCTTTTGTTAAAATTTTATGCATTATCATGTGACATTGTGATCTTGGTGGGTACAATTAAATATGAAAATGAAAATGTTAGTTGCTCAGTTGTGTTGACTCTTTGCTACCCCATGGACTGTTGCCTCTGTCCATGGAATTCTTCAGGCAAGAATACTGGAGTGGGACTATCTCTTCCCCAGGAGATATTCCTGACCTAGGGATTGAAGCCGGGTCTCCTGCATTGCAGATAGATTCTTTAACATCTGAGCCACCAGGGAAGCCCAAATTAATCACAATTAAATGTGAGTACTGTTATAAGCTTGAAAGTATAAATTTTAGGAAGAAAATATCACCTATGATCAAGTTTTTTTTTTTAATACTAGGTATGAATTTTTAGTTTGGCTTTTTAAACATGTTATTCCTTTTTATTAAAGTAGTCAAATCAGAATAATTGATGAGTAGTCAGAATTCTAATGATATTAAAGCTCTGATCCTTATCACAAGACCCTAAGTTACCAAAAACAAAACCCCAAAAACCAAGCCAGCAATGTGGGAAGCACAAGAAAGTAATTGCAAAGTAGAATTTTCTAGAAAGTGAACTGTTTTAAGTAAGTGAACTGTGAAAGCTCCCATGTGTTGAACATTTACAGCATGTGCTATGCTATTTTATCCTCACAGTATCCCTGAAATGTAGGTGGTAATTACCCCATTTTACAGGTAAGCAAATTAATACTAAAGAAGTAATCAAGGCAGTGTGCCCAATAACGGAGGTCCCAAAATTTCTAAGTCAGACTGCCTTCAGAGTCTGTTTGTTCTATTGTACTAGGCTGCTTTCCTATACTTCTATTTTAGCCTATTTTGATGAAATCCTTTTTTATAATATACACTGCTGTACTTTAAAATTGTATGATAAATATAATTGAAGCTTTTATTGAAAATTAGAAGTCATCATATGATCATTTGTTGTGATATGCTACAAATGGAGAGGTGAGTGTAGAATTGTAACCAATGGTAGCAAGTCTCTCTGGAGCTTAATTTCATGCAGATGATTTGCCTTTCTTATGCAAGTAGGGTCAAACAGGTCCTTAATTATGACCAAGTAGGAAGCATAACATAAATCACTTAGTGCTTCAGTGAATCAGAGACTAATACATAATAGAGAAAAGCTATCTTCCTTGCTTAGTGATACCTACAGCTTTAATCTGTGTTGTGTGAGCGAGCATTGGATTTCCATGAGTCAGCTTAGTTCATTCTCATGTTGTTTTGCAGTAGATGTGAGTGAGAAATATACATCATAGCTTGAGAATTTGTGCTATGGTTTTTAGGGGGAATCAGCTAACTTCAAAATCCTGCAGTCTTTTTATTAAAAGATGGCATTTCTGTAGTCATGATTCTAGGCAACAGTATTCTTCAACCTCTCAGAATTCTGGTGCAGAGGAAATTAAAATCTTAATTTAATGTTACAATATGACTGATAATGTAGAGTCATGTTTATATAATGGAACAATGTCTTCATGAACTCTTAAGTGTTAACATTTCATATTCTGAGTAGTACTGGTTGAAGGGCAAGATAGCAAACACCTAGGTAATAGGAGGCATTAAAAAGATAAAAAACCAAAACCCCTTCTTTGTTTAGGTAATACTAGACCAGTCTTACTTTTTGAAATCATCTTACACTGAAGGTAGAAAATGATCAAAAGAATAAAATGTTTTTAGTCTATCCAAGCATGAATTGCTTTAATAAAACACAGCAAATGCCCCACCTCTGAAAACTTTAAAAATCTTCTGGTCTCCAAATGTTTTATTTTACAGCATTAGCACATGTAAAAATAGGCAACTTTTGTGTATTTCCTGACTCTAGTTCACTCTTTCCAGAATAGAAGTTAATACATCTCCAGAATAAGCTAGTTTCTTTAGCTTTCAGGGGACACAGACTGCTCAGAAATGGAATCTGTGAAAGTTATGTTTCAGACAACTGCATTTGCTGTTTCATCTAGGTTATGCTAGGAATAAGAGCTGATCTTATTAGAGGGTCACTTGCCTAAAAAGACCATTATGATGGTTTAACTTAGATGGAGTTATCCTGTGACACTCTAGTGTCATAGCATTAGGTGACTTAAAATATGCAAGAAATTGGAATGACATTTCTTTCTGAAGATTGATTTTATACTTTGTACTATTGATGGATGAACCAGTGTCATGAGAATTTGTTGTGTTTGGCCATTCTACCTATCTATGGATGTTTCTCTTTTAGGATTAACATTAGCTTTTGATATTTCTGTCATTGCTTTTCTTTCAGGAAATAATATGAGTTACAGATCTTAAGATAACTTTTTTATTCTGCTGAAGTATATATCATGTTCTGTGGCTCATAGTATTCTTTTATGTAGACCATTAGCTGCTTTCTCCACCGAATTGCCTGTTTTATGGTTGGAGGGTCCTAAAGACCCAAATTATGTCTGATTTGAAATATCACCAGAAACAGAAGACTCAGTGACTCTGAAAGTTCTATTTGATTCTTTTACAAGTCTGCTGATTTTTTTTTTTAGTAGTTCATTATTATTTTTTATAGTTTAATATTTCTTCTTCTTTGTCTAATTATTTAAAATGTTCTTACTTATATTCTCTTTAAGATTGTTAAATAATCTCATTTGTTTGTATGTGCCAACTCTCATTCACAGTGAATTGTTTCTCTCTGTTTTGTAAACTGTGATTTATCTTTTAGTGCAGTGTGTATTTTCTTTGGGAATCTCTTGTGACCTGGGACTCTGAGAGTATCCTAATGATGGTTTTGTGTTTGCCAAGTGCCCAGTTTTGGACCCATGTTTTTGTTAATTTCTCAGTCCCAGATTGTATGGGTAGTACAAATGTGGGCCTCAAATCCTTGCAAGGTGACAGCCCTGGGTGACTTTTTCCTCTACTCAAAGCTTAGGCAGAGCAGACAGACTTCTTGTGCTGGTAAATCCCTACCCCCACCCCCCTTTTTTTTCTCCCTGTCTCCCTTTCAGTGTCTCTATCTTTCTCTTTTTTCAGGAAGTACGTAGCTCTTTCTAGCCATGTTTTATGCAAGGCCCTGGTTCTACCTCCTGCATTGTTAGGGTTCAGGGCTTTGTATCCAGTCTAATGTGGATGTTTAGCCCCACACCCCTAGGTTAAGGAGAGGAGAAACTTAACCAACTCTCACCCTTTTGTTGGCCAGATCATCCCTTCAGAACCACCTCTGGTTTTCAGTTTCCTTTCCATTTCTGGACTTGCGTGGGTAAATAGCATTTGTTTTGCTTTATTTCTGTACATTTAAAATATCTGTTTGTTTTTCAGTTTATCTAGTCTTTTTAGATGTTTTAATGATAGGTTTTCCAGTTCATTTCTTTTGACCATAATACTTTTTTATTTGATTTCTCTGTCTTATAAATTCCCCCAATGCCCCGTCCTTATGATAATAACAACTGTAAAAGGAATTAAACTTTCCTTCCATTTTTCACAAACAACTACAAGAGTTAGCTTTTCAAAAGTTGGTGTTGCTGATTTGCTAAGTTGTGTTTCCTAAGGAGTCATATTCCATATTTGTAGGCTCTTTGCAGCAGCTGTGGAATTTGTAGCATGTAAATCAGTTTTGAGGACCTTCTCTTTCCCAGTGTGAACTGCTAAGCTTTTCTCACCCTGATGATAAGAAGAACATTAGTGTAAGTGCTTAGAATAATTTTACTGTTAGCTATACATCTGTAGGCTGAAGTGAGTGAAAGAAGAATTTGAGAAGGAAGAAGTAGCATTGATTTCATCTTTTAGCAACTGAAGGTTTAATGTGATGATAATGTCAATTTTAAATTATACTGTATTGGTTACAATTTGAGCTAGTATTTTAAATAAAATCATGTAGTGTTTGTGCTTTTTTACCATCAATCAATTCAGTTTGTTGAATTCAGAATTTTGAACTATCCTAAAACTTCAGTTGATAAATTATTTTTGGTTTTTTACTTTTCAGGTTACAGGAATTGACTGTTTGTTCAGAAGACAATGTGGATGTTCATGATATAGAATTGTTACAGTATATTAATGTGGATTGTGCAAAATTAAAACGACTCCTGAAGGGTAAGTTTAACTGAATGATGTATGTGAAATGAATCACTGTGGGTGAAAAGTAAGTATTTTGAATGTACTAATTGAACTAATAATGTTGAGCTAGAACATCAAGATGGGTTTTATAATGCAAATGTCCTTGAGAAGTGGATAGTAATACTTTATGGTTCAGTAATTTTTGAACCTTTACAAATAATATAGTAATGAATATCTTAAGTCCTGGCAATGTAAAGTTTTTGTTCAACTACAGTTTTTGCTTTTTCTCTTTATTAAGGAGAATGTGAAGATGCTGTTATTTAATTTTTCTAGAATTTCATCTCAAGGATAGTTATGTGTTATAGAAGTTATTTGTTTATCTAGTGTAGTGCTAAAAGCAGATAGTTTAGCAGGGTATAAAAGTTTCATTGCAGATGGAACCAGAAGATTGTGCTTTTATGATGAGAGGAGAAACTGAGTCAGGAATCTCATTTCTGATATTCTGTTTTCAACTCTGTTATCGCCTTACTGACGGGCTTTATAGCATTTCAAAGTCTTTTATTCTTTCAGTGCTTAGTTTTGCTTCCTTATAGAACATATCAGTCATAGTCACATGTGGGAATATGCCTATGTATAATTTGTAATGCTTAATGTGTAATTTTAAAGCTTTGAAGAGTGCTTCCTATCATTATATTGACTGAAACGAACTATCAGAGGAATTGAGAGGGTTTTTGGTGGTAAGCAGCAATGTGTTAATATAAATCAGATAACACTGAGTACTATGAATATACTGAGTATAAATGCCTAAATTCATTTCACAGTAATTGTTTTTTAATTTTATATAATATTGGATTCTGGCTAATTTAAATGTGAAACCTTATAGTATGTGATTTATACTTATTTTTATTTTACTTTGTATATTGATTAAGTGTTTTGTAATGTTTGACCTGGAAGGAAATTTAGTTATACTACCTTTGAAAACTAACAGTTCTGCAGTGCAATTTTCAAAATACCATGTTTAGTTTTCCTAACATTTGCTTTAGACTCAACCACTATTTCACCAAAGATGTAAAAAAAAACTGTATCTCTGTAGATGAATACCACAAGGCTGTGTCCCAGCTATATTACCATTGTTCAGAATTTATGATTTTAGGCCACTACCATGATAAAACCAAGCAATGCTTACCTCATTTTTCAGTAGCTTTAATTAAGGAGAAATGAATCATTTTAGCTGTTATGTCCCTGGTGGCTCAGATGGTAAAGAATTCTGCCTGCAATGCAGCAGACCTGGGTTCGATCGCTGGATTGGGAAGATCCCCTGGAGGAGGGCATGGCAGTCCGCTCCACTGTTCTTGCTTGGAGAATCCCCATGGACAGAGGTGCCTGGTGGGCTGCAGTACATGGAGTTGCAGAGAGTTGGACACAACTGAGTGACTAAGCACAGCATAGACAAGTAGACAGTAGTTATTTTAGATTATAATAAATCACCACTCAATTCAGTTTAAATTTCAGGATTTTAATATTTATTATTAAACATTGAAAAGGAATGATAATATTTAGATACTTCCTCTATGTATAAAATTTAAGAAATTTGAGTTTTTTTTTCATCGCTGTTCAGTGACATTTGGGAAATCTAGTCCAGAGTGCTTATGGATAGGTGTTTGTTTAAAAGATTAGTTTCTTAGAAATGTTTAATGCATAATAATTAATTGATGGTTCTCCATGCACAATGAGAGTATGGATGAATTACTTTCTTTTATTGTGGTAAGTTATCCCCATTGAATGCAGTTTCCTTATGAGCATAAATTTATAGAATTTTTGCTGATAAATATGACATATAAAGCCAATATTAACCAGACCAGCAAAAGATTGTTCTACACAGTCATGGTGAAAGGAATGGAAACTTCCTGTAATATGAATAGTAAAAGTAATAATGTGTTTTTTTTTTTTTTTTNGTGGTAAGTTATCCCCATTGAATGCAGTTTCCTTATGAGCATAAATTTATAGAATTTTTGCTGATAAATATGACATATAAAGCCAATATTAACCAGACCAGCAAAAGATTGTTCTACACAGTCATGGTGAAAGGAATGGAAACTTCCTGTAATATGAATAGTAAAAGTAATAATGTGTTTTATTTTTTTTTTTATAATGTGTTTTAAATTCAATTCAGCAGCTTTTGTTGAGAAACTATATATAAGAAACCATGCTGATTGCTGGGATTACAAAGATTAATAAAATATTGAGTCTCTCCCTTTGGAGTTCATGACCTGGTTTATGAGACAAATATATTATCAGATTATTTTCAAAGCAGTGTGGCAAAGCTAAATAGAATGAGTATAACATGAGAGAAGAAGTGTGTATGTGTTTAGGGGCAGGAGATGTTAAAAGCAAGATACACAGGTACAACAGTACATGATATATTAATAAAAACATAGTAACATTTGTTGCATTTTCAGTATGTGCCATACATCACCCTGTGCAGTTTACATGCTCTTTCTCATCAGTAATCACAAGAACCCTGTGAAACAGATGTTACTGTTATCATCCTTTATATTGATGAGGAAACTGAGGTCTAAGTAACATTCCCAAGATCATACATCTGTTGAGTGGCAGGATAAAGATTCAATTCACATCTGCATCTCTAGATCCAAAGTACTTAAATGCTGTATTATTTTGCTTATGGGTAATGAGGCTTTGTTTTAGTGGCNGAGGCCTGGTGTGCTGCGATTCATGGGGTCACAAAGAGTCAGACATTACTGAACAACTGGACTGAACTGAACTGAAGTGACTTTCACTTTCACTTTTTAAAATTCACAGGACCTACTTTTGCTACTGCTCCTCAGGCCACATTAAGTGGCTTAGAATATGAAGAAAACAGAATTAACCAGTTTTCTTAAATTTCCATAAATATTAAGACTTGGGTATAAAATAATGTAGAAATTTGGGCCTGAAAGGAACCATATGTGGTCTAGTAAGAATTTTATCATGAGCCACAACATTAGCACTTTATGTTTCTTCTGCCAACTACATGTTAGTGCCATCTGTGTGGATGATATGTTGTTATTAAATACTAGCAGAAAAAACACTGCGTGAAAAGCTTTTGTTTTTGCTTGGAATTTTCATAGAACCTGCTGTTTAATCCAAGTAAGCCGTTCTCGAGGGGCAGTCAGCCGGCAGATGTGGACCTAATGATCGACTGCCTCGTCTCTTGCTTCCGGATAAGCCCTCACAATAACCAGCACTTCAAGGTGAGAGCATTGGTTTGGATCAGTTTCATTTACTGACGCCGTTTATCCTTTATAAATGGGAAATGAGTAGAAAGATGATGGAGTGCACCTTTATCAATATTCTTTTATATGTTAAAGTTAATTTCAAGATCCTAAAAAATATATTCTGTTTTTTAAACATTTCCTTTTTGTTGTTCCTTTTGTCCTTGTGTATGTTACTATATATTTTTCTCATAGAAATAGTTTACTGTTTTTTTCTTTTCTCTGTAGATCTGCCTGGCTCAGAATTCCCCTTCTACATTTCACTATGTGCTGGTAAATTCACTCCATCGAATCATCACCAATGTAAGTCCAAAAGGTATTGCTAAATTGCTTACAATTTTTTCTTTCATCCTATCTTATTTCTTTTTAAGAAAGGTGTTTCTGGTTTACAAAAGATTTTGAATTTAGATGTATGATACAGGAAGATTTCTCATACATGATTCTATCCAATAACTGATATACAATTGTATTTTTCATATTTAATCTGGATCCCAGGCCCCTTACTGGAAGGAAGATGAAGTTAATAGGATCCTTTGGAAAGATTAAACTTAAAAGATTTTTGGATCAAAACCCTTGAGAATAGTGTCACTGAAAATATAACTTAACATTTTCATTCTGAAGCTCTACTTATTATTTTAATCCTCAGCTGTTTCCCAGCATTTGACACATTCTGAATTGTCACCTTACTGTTTAAGTTAAAAGTAGCAGTATTTATGTTGTAGCCCATTATGTACATTAAAGAAAAATGGTGAGTCATATTTGTACTTTTTTTCCTTAAACAAATGAACGAAACTTCAAGGTGTTTATATGATACAAAAACATATCAGACAAAGTAGGTTAACTCATTAAAAGGTACTTGTGAAGACTTCAACTCTGATGTCAGTATGTTAAGTGGAAAGATAGTAACCTTACCATGTTTGGACCAGGGATTTAAAAAATTCTGTTCTTCTAAATCATATTTTGAGGGTTTTCAGGTGTTATTTATAGTAGCTCCACTTTCATCCATTTTTACATATTCACATGTATATATCAATTGTTCAACTTTTTCCTTTTTTCCTCCCTTAAAAAAAGACTAATCATTGTTAACTTTAGGTATACTTGTCCTCTTTATAGTCACATTTCACTTTAAGAGTGTGTCTCTGGGGAGTTAAAGATGTCCTTCCCACCTTCATTGCCTTGGATGTATTGAATTATACCAAATTCTGCCACATTTTCTTTATCCATTCCTGCAGAAGAGTAATAACTATTAATAAAACTATTTAGTGACACATTTCATTTTTCTCAGTGGGGTGCTAGTAGCATTTTTGGTCGGGACAGTCTTTGTTATGCAGAACTGCTTTGTGTATTGTAGGACATTTGGTATCCTTGGTCCTCATTTCATTAAGTACCATTTGTGCCACTTCCTTCCTCTCCCATCTCTGCCCCCAGACTTTATGAATAACTAAAAATGCCCAAGGGAATGATTCCTCTCTCAGTTGAGGATCAGTTACAAGTAGAAGTAACATTAACTACTGTTTCTTTCAAAAGGGAAAGTTTAATGAATCTGATATGGCAGATAAGGTATATTTGTAGTAAAAACTTAGAAAATTTTATGCTTTCCTTTTGCCAGTGTAATGAGCTAGGGCATTGTGCCCTTAAGGTTTATTTTCAAGGCCATTATTTAGAAAGAAACAACAATGATTTTTATGTTTCAATTTTATGTGTAATTCAGAAATAAAATATTACTACTTTTTTTTAACCTTTGGCTTATACTAAAAACATTCCATTTATTAGAATGGATGATTTACATAAATGCTTAAAGCTTATATTTAATAAACCCAAGTATATATATATAGTTTTTTGATACTCTGTGGCTAGTTACTTTAATTGTGAAATATTTTTGTCTACAATTGAATATATAGAGCACTTTCAAGCATGGACTTGGCACTGCTGTAAGTGGCTGGGCTGCTCCTCTGTGGGTTTAAAGCATGCCTGGAGTGGTGCTTCATGCATGCCTCAGTGTACATGGTGAAGTGGTTGTGCATCCTCCTATACTCCAGTGCGTACTGCATGTGTGACGGTGGAGTGTGTCTCTATCAGGCCCCGTTGAAGAAACCTGTTTTTATAAAGAAAAACCTGTACTGAAGAAACTTTTAAAATATTAAGTAAGCATCAGTAACCTTTTAGTGAGTAGCTTGAAAAGGAGCATAAATTTGAGTCTAGAAAATAGTTTTAAAGTTGGACCTTAGATGATGATACTTTATCATAATATAATAGATTGTTTGATAAATTGTTTCTTGTTAGGGTTTTTCTTTCCTTTGGTTTGAGGCTAATACATACTGAATCTAAAGTATTTTCTGACTGAAAAGGACTTTCTGTACATAAGTAAATTTATAGAATTGACTGTTATGGAATTCACTGAATGTAGTTATTATAGAAATATTTTGTCTTGAAATCACATAAAGTTTTTCTTAGGTATTTGAACTCCTAATCTTAAATTTATTCGTAGTAAAAGATTTTCTTTTTAATGATTCTTGGTTCGTGAATCATTTACACCTCATGAGCTCTCTGCTTCCTTGGTTCTTTATCCAGTTCACAGATTTTTAAAAATTACCACATTCTCAAATTAGATAAAAGTTTTATTACTGATGTGGTTTTGAGGGTTTATGTAGAAGTAGTAATAATGTTTGCAGTTTTCTTTTGCTTTCATGACACATACTCATACTGAGTTCATAAGTACTGTATTTAGGTCTAAAAGAGTCCCCTGTTTCTTCTTAAGAAACCTGAAAATCTAGTAACTGTTCGAATTTGATTATAATTTAAGCTTTTATCCGTTTCGAAAATGGTACTGGTAGTTCTGTCATCTTTTTTATTATGGAATGCCATAGGTGATGAATTTTAGCTATAGAATCTTTGTTATGTGCTTAATCTTTATAGGCTTCCTTTAGGTTAGTTTAGATATGTTGTTATCATTGGGAAATAATATATACAGTAGGAACCAAATATTTCATCCATCAGTGCAACATGCTGTAGCTGGTATAGTGCTTAATACTTACTATTGTTTTTTCCTTATAGCAATTTGCTGTAGTTTACTTATGGATAGTTCATATATTGAGAATGAGATGATCTCTTTCTGCTGAGAGAAATTATTTCCAAGGCATGTGAAATTTATTGAAATAATGTTGAAAAATTGCTATATGATTTGCTCATATTATAAAAGTATTGCCATTTACTTGAAAATAAACTTAGGGTTTTCAAGGACAAAGAAGAATAAGTCTACTTTAATTTTCTAGTTTCCGAAAGGACATATTTAATCATTGCTTGGAACCCTAAAATTTTTACCGACTACATGATGTCCAGGTTTTAGTGCCTGTTTTATTTGAAAGTGTATCTTTTACTTTAAAATGAATGACCTTATTTGTTATATAAAATAGCAATTATGTCAGTAACTACATCTTAAGTTAAAGTCACATAGGGTATACCTGGTACCGTGATGAGACAGTTTCAGCAGCTATCACAGTGACATCATAATTTGGATAGGATGTTACATGGGATGCATATGTCTTTAAGCAGATCCTGACATTATGAGTTCAGTATAGTCAGAGGACTCTTATCTCAGTGCATTTTGTGATTATTCAGCTTTTGTTACTTTAAGTTGATTAACACAAGCTGTATAAATTAGTAAGTATATGGAATCAAGGAGTATTGATTGCCCTGGGCAAGTCAGGTGACCAAATTGACTAAAGTTTAAGGAATTCACTATATAACTAAACTAATAAAACTTAATCGTTTGTTAGGAAGTAAATAAAGAATTTGAGAGAAAAATGGAGACAACTGTACTGTCCAAATAAAAGTATTTCTTCCCTATAGCTTTGAAGTTTTTTGTGAATGGAATTAAGTATTGATTTTATTTTGTAAATTGGTTTCATAGTACACTGTAGAAGTGTCTTGGTTTCCCAGGTGGCACTAGTGGTAAAGAAGCTGCCTGCCGATACAGGAGATGCAAGAGACGTAGGTTCCATCCCTGGGTTGTCAAGATCCCCTGAAGTAGGAAATGGCAACCCACTTCAGTATTCTTGCCTGAAAAATCCCATGGACAGGGGATGCAGGCGGGCTGCAGTTGATGGAGTCACAGAGAGTTGGATGCGACTGAGCACGCGCACACACATTCATAGATGTGGCTCCACCTGCCAAGTGGAGCATCCGCCTGCCAAGCAGGAAACGTGGGTTGATCTTTGAGTCAAGAAGATTCCCTGGAGCAGGAAATGGCAGTCCACTCCAGTATTCTTTTTTTTTTTTTCCAATCCAGTGTTCTCACTTGGAAAATCTCTTCGACAGAAGGAACCTGGTGGGTTACAGTCTTTGGGGTCACAAAAGAGTCAGACACGATGTAGTGACTAAATAACAACAATCCAGTAAATAGAGTTCATAATCCAAAATCTGAGGTTTAGGTAATATAACCCGATGCTCCTCAAAATATTCTAAGGGTTAGGGCTAAAAAATTTAAATGCTGAGAATTTAATTAGCTTAGTGTTGAATTAGAAGGAACTTGGGATATGAAGCTATTATATCCCCTTATCTACTATTTAAAATTGTTCTTTCAGGTATTTTTTATTACAGGAGTATTATAAAGCCTGTATTTTAAGTAATCCTGTTCCTTGCATACTCTCTGTTATGTAGTGAAAAATTCATCCAGTCATTTTTGTATTCACAGAGAGGCAAATTTATTAGTTTTACTGATGTTCATAGTTGTCATTTTTCATAATACAGTTATTACTTCATTTAAAAGTTAAAGATACACTTTCAAATGAAATAGGCACTAAAAGCTAGAACCAAAGCTAAACAAGTTGAACTACAGAAAAATATTTACATAAAAAAAACCAGTTACCTTTAAAAATATTTAGCTATGATCATTTTGTCTTTGTGGTGATCATTAGTCTGCTCTTGTATTGTGCCATCATTGCATATCAATTTAAGATTATAGGTTTACTAATAGCTTTATCTCATTTACTAATTTCGTGTTGTAATTATCATTGCTGTTTGTCTGTAGGCGTATAAGTAATAGTTTACCACGTATTCCTTGAACACTGTGTTGAACCACTGATCTCTTTTAAAACTGATAACAGCATTCTTGCTTTAGGAAAATATATACTATATATGCATACCTTTCTGAAATGTGTAAAACATTAAACTTACAAAAAAAAGATTGGCTACAGAATTAGCTCTCTAAATCTTTGTTTTTCAGATTCATTAGATTATCAGTGAGAAAAGACAGTCTCATATGTTCATGCTCATGCAGTGGGCTATCTGTCTCATGTTCATTATGATATTTTAAAATAGATGTATGGTTTGGTGTTTCAATTAAAGACATTACTTGAAGACTTTGGAAATCATAGTGTGTGTTTGCATGGTCTTAGAAAGTTTCTTATGAAGTAATCAACCATAAAACCACAGTCATAACAAGAGCATATAACTTGTGCAAATTTGGACTTTTTCTTTCGTATGGTCTCTGTTTTCCTCCAGTCTGCATTGGATTGGTGGCCTAAGATTGATGCTGTATATTGCCACTCAGTTGAACTTCGAAATATGTTTGGTGAAACACTTCATAAAGCAGTCCAGGGTTGTGGAGCACACCCAGCAATACGAATGGCACCGGTAAGATTAATCATGAATTTTGAATTCTACCTTCTTGAGATTGCATTTTTTCAGTGTCTTTATCCCATTCTTGCTGTTTTGATTATTTTAGAAAATCAAATAAGACTTTTCCATAAGAATTGTGGTATGTCTAATACTGCAGTATTGTTGCAATGCTAATTAGTGATGTATGTTTTCCATTACTTCAGTGAGTTAAACTTATTTTTCTTAGAGATATTTTCTAACAAAATGCTGTTAAAATCTTAGTGAATGTCACTTTTTCTTTTTTTTTGTTTCTTTTTCCTTTAATTTTTCCTTACAAATCAAAATACTTTGGTTAGCTCTTTATCTTTTGGGGATGAGTAGGGGAAACTGACTCCTGGGCTAGAGTGAATGTTCCTGCTAACTCACGGTTTTGCCCATTGGATGCTACATATTGCACACAGAAAATTAGAAATAAAACTCAAAGTTTATATTTAAAAAATCTCATTTCATTAAACAAAAAGACAAAAACCTTCAGTGCTCTTGGACATTATAACAAACACTTTTCTCACACATAAACATTGGGAATAATTGCTGTGTGTTATAGATAACGCATCTGCTTGTTTACATGGACATTTTTTATTAAGAGTCCATAGATGCTGGAATCATGGGAGTCCATAATCTCCCATCTGTGTATTTGCATATGCTGCTGCTGCTTAATTGCTTCAGTTGTGTCCGACTCTGTGTGACCCCCATAGACGGCAGCCCACCAGGCTCCCCCGTCCCTGGGATTCTCTAGGCAAGAACACTACATTTAAAAGCATACATGTCAAAAGCATGTATTTTTGTTTCCTTTTAAAAGAAAAGAGGATATGTTTTATAAGAATAGATAAAAAGGTAGTATGGGATCCAGAATATAATGTTGGATTTTTGGTTGAATAGCATCCATAATTATAGTATTCTACAATAGTATCTCTGTAATTGAAACACATTTTCCATGATTGAATTTTTCTCAAAGAAAGCTTTCTTTGTTCTATCAGTGTTCTTCTGGCAAAATACATGCATTCTGTAACTTGAGAGATGGAATGCCATTAAAGGAAAAAGAAAAAGTTAAACTGTTAAATACAGAGATTGCCTGTCTAGCATATTCCATCAATTCTAAGAAGCACCTATTTAACATTTCTGAATTTGGGAGTGGATCTTATTTTTTTGATATCTTGCAGTTGACAATTTTCATTCCTTATGATACATAAAATAATGATGCATCTTACAGTTGATAATGTCACTGTTTCTATGAAATGTTTATATATATATGTGTATGAGATATTTTATTACATGAGTTACTCACTGTATCTGTGAGAGCTATAGAATAAATAAATATTTTATCTTGTTTTAACATTTGGAAAATTGTTTTTAACATAGGAGTCAACCAGCCTTATTTTAAAGATTTTAGTATTTTAGCAGATTTTCACTTAAACTTTTTGCAAGATTATATAAGAATGTATATAAGATTATATAAGAATAATGTAAGAGAAAGGCTGAGCACTGATGAATTGATGCTTTCGAGTTGTGGTGCTGGAAAAGACTTGAGAATCCCTTGGTCAGCAAGGAGATCAAATCAGTCAATCCTAAAGGAAATCAACCCTGAATATTCATTGGAAGAACTGTTGCTAAAGCTGAAGCTCCAATACTTTGGCTACTTGATATGAAGAGCCGACTCACTGAAAAAGACCCTGATGCTGGAAAAGATGGAAAGCAGAAGGAGAAAGGGGTGCCAGAGGATGGGATGTTAGATAGCATCACTGACTCAGTGGCCATGAATTTGAGCAAACTCAGAGATAGCGGAGGACCAGGGAGCCTGCTGTGCTATAGTCCATGGGGTTGCAAAGAGTCAGATACAATTTAGAGCCTGAATAATGGCAACAAAAATAAGAACAGTACAGATGTTGCAAAAATACTTTTTATTTGCTTTTTAAGCTTGATTGTGTTAATCTTATACTTTCTATTGGACGTTTCTACTAATAACACACATTTGGTGCTATACAATATGTCCCTTTATTTTTCAAAATTTTTAAAACATAGATTTATGTGAAAATGTTGAATAGCTATTATCGTGATTCTGATGTCTGATTCTTAGGTGAATGTCATGTTTTTGTTTTTAGAGTCTTACATTTAAAGAAAAAGTAACAAGCCTTAAATTTAAAGAAAAACCTACAGACCTGGAGACAAGAAGCTATAAGTATCTTCTCTTATCCATGGTGAAACTAATTCATGCAGATCCGAAGCTCTTGCTTTGTGTGAGTAGTTTTTATAAAATGCCTTGAAATTATTATACTAACTTAGTTTGGTTTAACTGAAATGCCAAAACCTTGAAGATGATTGTTAGCTCAAGAACACTTACTGAACCTTCCTGATCATACATGAAACTTGACATTCCTAAGAAAGTGAACTTATAGAGATTACTAATATAATTAGATCAGATCTTACTCTTTTGTCTTATTTTTTCTTATCACTAAACTAACATATTTTGGTGAGATCTGCTGTCCATACCCTGCTACCAGATTATGTATTATTCAGATATAATCCTAGGATGGGGTTTGGATATAATGAAGCAGCCATAAATCAAGTGCTTCCTCTATTCAGTTTTTTTTTTTTTAATTTAAGTCTCTAATCGCTGTTGCCTAAAAATTGAGTTCTTCTATCCTTATTTCTTCCTGTCATCAGCCTTTTATTATCACTGACTTTTCCTGCCTATACTGTACTGGGAGGAAAAAGAGATAAAAATGAAGTATCAGGTCACAGCCTGAGATGGTGTTAAATTCCTGAGAGTATTACTGTAATACACAAGATAATTTGGAACTAACAGATGAAAATGAGTGGTAGTTATATGAAATGCTGAAAAGCAGGGCCTCTGGAGGCTTATTAGCTATGTGATTTGGGTGACTTAACCTCTCTATGCTTTAGTTTTATTTTTTTTTTCTTGACCACACCACGGGTCATGCAGCATCTTAGGTCCCTGACCAGGGGTTGAACCAGTTCCCCAACCAGGAATTGAACCCATGCCCCTTACTTTGAAAGTGTGGAGTCCTAACCACTGGACCACCAGGGAAATCCATGTGCTTTAGTTTTCTTATTTGAAATATTGTAATAATGATAATAATTCATATTGTTAAGCAGACTGAGATATTACATGTCATGCTGTTAGGAACAATGCAGAATAAATGTATAATGAGTACTATATAAATGTTAGGATGTTATTACTATTATTAAAATACAATTAATATTAACATTAATATTATTAATGCCCCAAACATAGCAGAAATGTATTTTGAAGCTCATAGCATAACATATTTAACCTCTTGAATTTTCCAGTCTTGGGAAAACAGTATCTAAAACAATTTCCTGTTGCTTTGAGTAAGAGGCTTAAGTGCTAAGTATACTTTTAATTTTGATGGTATATTTCTCAAATTACTATACTGTCGAAGTCTATAAACTGATGTTCATAGTTTCAAGAGTTCTCTGAACCCCTTGAATTTAAAAAAATATTTTTTTCTGAGCGAGGGAGGAGAAACAATTCCCAAAAGGATTAGTGACCCCTAGAATGGCCTGTATTGTTTTGAGCTCTTTGAAAAGCCCATCCAAATTTGGAAGTCTGATAGAAGTTATTAGAACTTTGGTGCGAAAAAGTCTTAAGATCTATCATTAAGACTTTATAAAAGGAGTAAAATACCTTTTCCCCGCATTTCTTTGTTATGTAGCACACATTACTTGAGGTATTATTTCATCGTGCATGTCATATATTAGCATCACTCTGTTTGCATGGCTGTAACTCAGAATCAAAGAATGCATCGAAGTCACCAGTGCCTTCTGTATTAAATATTTTATTGTCAAGGAGCAAGAATTTAAGCAAAACATACTATTTTCCAAGTTCGAAATTAGCAGGCAGAAACAGATCAAAGTTGAAATTATTTTCTTTGCTGCCATCTAGTGGTTAAACAACTTTTCTCAGAGTAATGAAAGGTAGCTTAAAATACTGAAAAATTCGTTGTAAATATTTGGTTATTTTATATTTTTACTTATAAAAAAACCTAAATCTTTGTATGAAGGATAAATATAGGAATAACTATTAAATGATCTCAATCATGATATTTTAAAGTAATGTGTTTTTATTGTCTTCTGTCTCTACTGTCTCTATCTTAAATCGTACTACTATGAATTTTTCAAGCTTCCTAGTTGTTCAGCTTACATAATTTCCTGCTTTCTTTTAATCATTTCTCTCCACTGAAGTTGCAGTGATCTCTTCAAAGAGCAAATATTATGCTTTCTGCCCAGCTTAAAATCTTTTGGTTGAAATAGCTTTGAGGACAGAGACTGAACTCCTAATAGACCTATAAGGTCATGCCACTTTTGAATCCCACCAATCACCTCAACATCTAGAGTTTTATTTGTCTTCTTTACCCTAGTTATGATGGCCTTTCTTTCATTCCCTCTTAATACATTCCTTCCTGCCTGTCTATGCACTTGCAATTCTTCTGCCTATAATATGCTTCCCTCTCCTCTTTACATAGTAATTCCTACTAATTCTGAGCTGTTATCTCAGCCCTAAGGAAGCATTCCTGATTATACCACATTTTCCTGTTATAGGTGCTCATACCAGCATGTAGCTTCATAGTTCTTTTTCATTTGCAGTTTAAACTTGTTGATCAGATTATTTTTGATGCTATCCTTTATACCTTTTGTTTTTAATTGAAATTATATACATATACATATATATATGTAGTTCAAACTGGCCTATTTTCTGATAAATACACACACACACACACATACATGGGGGTAAGGGCGTTTGCAAAATAAAATAAGGGCACTGGTTGTATTGGCTTCACTTAAATGAACCATATATGCTTGAAATGGAAATAGATTCTTCCAGGTTATAAGAAAGCATTTTCGTCTCTTTAGGTAGACATTCACATTTATATATACCATTTTGCTTTGTATACAGTGTCTTTCTATTGTGAAAAAGCCTGAAGTATAGGTATCTGGAGGTGTGGATTAACATTAACACTAATATTACTAGTGTTATGTGAATGTGGTTAGGCCCTTGTATTGGACAGAAGGGCAACACAGGATAACTGTCGTTCTCATCAAGCATGCATGTACTTTGCCTTTCCTCGCAGTAGTTTTGAGATCCAAAACCGTAAGTTCCAAATCAGAGATATATTATTTAGTCAATGTAGTGTTGCCGAAAAAAATCATTTATTTCTATTATTGATATAATTTCTTATGAAAAGCTAGTACCTAGTTTTTGTTTTAATTAGAATTTTCTCTGGATATTATTTACATTAATGGAGAAGTATAGATGTAGGTTAAGAGAATTCTTAACAAGAGCAGTTTTTAAAGTTAATTTATTTATTTTAATTGGAGGATAATTACTTTACAGTATTGTGGTGGTTTTTGCTATACATTGACATGAATCAGCTACGGGTACACGTGTCCCCTCATCATCAACCCCCCTCCCATCTCTCTCGCAGCAGCTTTTTAATTTTAAAAAATCTTATAGTGTTTCTTTTTGAGGTAAAATTCACATATGATGAAATTTGCCTTTTTAAAGTGACAATTCACTGGGCTTTGGCATGTATACAAGGTTGTGTAGCCATCACCGCTCTCTAGGTCTAGAACATTTTATCACCTCAAAAATAAACCTAAAACCCATTAGCAGTCAGTCTCCATTCCCTCCACCTTTTGGCCCCTGTCCTGTGATTTTGTTTTTAATTGAAATTTGTTTTTTTCTTTGCAGAATCCAAGAAAACAGGGACCTGAAACCCAAGGCAGTACTGCAGAATTAATTACAGGGCTTGTCCAACTGGTCCCTCAGTCACACATGCCAGAGATTGCTCAGGAAGCAATGGAGGTAAGAGGAAAATGAATTCTAGGCTCTTGAATGTAACATTGTAACTATGTAGATTCTCATTTTTTTAAGTCTATTCCTTAAAATTTTTTTCCTTAAGAATTTTTTATCCAATTTTTAATGGTTACTTTCCATTTAGAGTTGCTACAAAATATTGCCTGCATTCCCCATGTTGTGCAATACATCCTTGAGCCTACCTTACATCCAGCAGTTTGTACCTTCCACTCCCCAGTACCTGTATTGTCCACCCGCGGAACTCCCTCCACTGTAACCACTAGTTTGTTCTCTGTATTTGTGAGTCTGCTTCTTTTTTGTTATATTCACTAGTTTGTGGGTATTTCAGTTTCCACATATAAGTGATATCACATGGTCTTTCTCTGACTTATTTCATATAGCATAATGTCCACCAAGTCCATCTGTGTTGCTGCAAATGGCAAAATTTCTTTCTTTTTTTTATGACTGAGTAGTATTCTATTGTATGTATGTGTGTGTGTATATATATATATGTACACACACACACACCACATCTTTATACATTCATGTATATAAAGACACATTCATATGTCCATTGATAGACACTTAGGTTGTTTCTGTATCTTGGGAATTGTAAATAATACTGTTATAAACATTTGGGGGGTATGAATCTTTTTTAATTAGTGTTTTTAGTTTTTATGGATATGTACTCAGAAGTGGAATTGTTGGGTTATATGATAGTTCTATTTTTAGTTATTTAAAGAACCCCCCATACTGTGCTCTACAGTGGCTGTACCAGTTTACATTCCTGCCAGCAATGTACAAGGGTTCCCTTTGCTCCATGCTCTCTCGGCCGTTTGTTATTTGTGTTCTTTTTGATGGTAGCCATACTGACAAGTGTGAAGTGACATCTCATGTGGTTTTGATTTTCATTTCCCTGATGATCAGTGATGTTGAGCATCTTTTCATATGCCTGTTGTCTGTTTGTTTGTCTTCTTTGAAAACCTGTGTATTCAGTTCTTTTGCTCATTTTAAAAAATTAAGTTGTTTTGGGTTTTTTTTTANAGTTCAAACTGGCCTATTTTCTGATAAATACACACACACACACACACATACATGGGGGTAAGGGCGTTTGCAAAATAAAATAAGGGCACTGGTTGTATTGGCTTCACTTAAATGAACCATATATGCTTGAAATGGAAATAGATTCTTCCAGGTTATAAGAAAGCATTTTCGTCTCTTTAGGTAGACATTCACATTTATATATACCATTTTGCTTTGTATACAGTGTCTTTCTATTGTGAAAAAGCCTGAAGTATAGGTATCTGGAGGTGTGGATTAACATTAACACTAATATTACTAGTGTTATGTGAATGTGGTTAGGCCCTTGTATTGGACAGAAGGGCAACACAGGATAACTGTCGTTCTCATCAAGCATGCATGTACTTTGCCTTTCCTCGCAGTAGTTTTGAGATCCAAAACCGTAAGTTCCAAATCAGAGATATATTATTTAGTCAATGTAGTGTTGCCGAAAAAAATCATTTATTTCTATTATTGATATAATTTCTTATGAAAAGCTAGTACCTAGTTTTTGTTTTAATTAGAATTTTCTCTGGATATTATTTACATTAATGGAGAAGTATAGATGTAGGTTAAGAGAATTCTTAACAAGAGCAGTTTTTAAAGTTAATTTATTTATTTTAATTGGAGGATAATTACTTTACAGTATTGTGGTGGTTTTTGCTATACATTGACATGAATCAGCTACGGGTACACGTGTCCCCTCATCATCAACCCCCCTCCCATCTCTCTCGCAGCAGCTTTTTAATTTTAAAAAATCTTATAGTGTTTCTTTTTGAGGTAAAATTCACATATGATGAAATTTGCCTTTTTAAAGTGACAATTCACTGGGCTTTGGCATGTATACAAGGTTGTGTAGCCATCACCGCTCTCTAGGTCTAGAACATTTTATCACCTCAAAAATAAACCTAAAACCCATTAGCAGTCAGTCTCCA
Source organism: Neotragus moschatus (assembly GCA_006410615.1). Taxonomy (NCBI): domain Eukaryota; kingdom Metazoa; phylum Chordata; class Mammalia; order Artiodactyla; family Bovidae; genus Neotragus; species Neotragus moschatus. The sequence continues at coordinate 1,866,320 of SJYA01002505.1, read as the reverse complement.
TTCCCTCCACCTTTTGGCCCCTGTCCTGTGATTTTGTTTTTAATTGAAATTTGTTTTTTTCTTTGCAGAATCCAAGAAAACAGGGACCTGAAACCCAAGGCAGTACTGCAGAATTAATTACAGGGCTTGTCCAACTGGTCCCTCAGTCACACATGCCAGAGATTGCTCAGGAAGCAATGGAGGTAAGAGGAAAATGAATTCTAGGCTCTTGAATGTAACATTGTAACTATGTAGATTCTCATTTTTTTAAGTCTATTCCTTAAAATTTTTTTCCTTAAGAATTTTTTATCCAATTTTTAATGGTTACTTTCCATTTAGAGTTGCTACAAAATATTGCCTGCATTCCCCATGTTGTGCAATACATCCTTGAGCCTACCTTACATCCAGCAGTTTGTACCTTCCACTCCCCAGTACCTGTATTGTCCACCCGCGGAACTCCCTCCACTGTAACCACTAGTTTGTTCTCTGTATTTGTGAGTCTGCTTCTTTTTTGTTATATTCACTAGTTTGTGGGTATTTCAGTTTCCACATATAAGTGATATCACATGGTCTTTCTCTGACTTATTTCATATAGCATAATGTCCACCAAGTCCATCTGTGTTGCTGCAAATGGCAAAATTTCTTTCTTTTTTTTATGACTGAGTAGTATTCTATTGTATGTATGTGTGTGTGTATATATATATATGTACACACACACACACCACATCTTTATACATTCATGTATATAAAGACACATTCATATGTCCATTGATAGACACTTAGGTTGTTTCTGTATCTTGGGAATTGTAAATAATACTGTTATAAACATTTGGGGGGTATGAATCTTTTTTAATTAGTGTTTTTAGTTTTTATGGATATGTACTCAGAAGTGGAATTGTTGGGTTATATGATAGTTCTATTTTTAGTTATTTAAAGAACCCCCCATACTGTGCTCTACAGTGGCTGTACCAGTTTACATTCCTGCCAGCAATGTACAAGGGTTCCCTTTGCTCCATGCTCTCTCGGCCGTTTGTTATTTGTGTTCTTTTTGATGGTAGCCATACTGACAAGTGTGAAGTGACATCTCATGTGGTTTTGATTTTCATTTCCCTGATGATCAGTGATGTTGAGCATCTTTTCATATGCCTGTTGTCTGTTTGTTTGTCTTCTTTGAAAACCTGTGTATTCAGTTCTTTTGCTCATTTTAAAAAATTAAGTTGTTTTGGGTTTTTTTTTATGTTGAATTGTATGAGCTATTTATGTATGTTGAATATGAATCTCTTATCAGTCATAATTTGCAAATATCTTCTCCCATTCAGTAGGCTGTTTTTGCATTTTATCAATGGTTCCCTTTGCTGTGCAAAAGCTTTTAAGTTTAATTATGTCCAATTTGTTTACTTTTGCTTCCCTTGCTTTAAGAGACAGATCTAAAAAAAATACTGCTACTGTTTATGTCAAAGAGTGTTCTGCTTATATTTCCTCTAGGAGTTTTATGGTTTCTGGTCTTGCATTTAATTCTTTAATCCATTTTGAGTTTATTTTTATGTATTGTGTTAGAGAATGTTCTAATTTCCTTATTTTATAGCAGGAAAATAGCTGTCCAGTTTTCTCAGCACCACTTATTGAAGAGGCTGTCTTTTCTTCATTGTGTATTCTTATCCCCTTTGTCATAGTTTGACCGTAAGTGCATGGATTTATTTTTGAGTCCTCTATCCTGTTCCATTGATCAGTGCATCTGGTTTTGTGCTAGTTCCCTATTGTTTTGATGACTGTAGTTTTGTAGTACAGTCCAGGGTCAGGGGGCATGATTCCTCCAGGTCTGTTCTTTCTCAAGTTTGTTTTGGTGTTTTTGGATCCTTTGTGTTTCCATACAAATTTTGAAATTATTTTTTTCTGATTCTCTGAAAAATACCATTGGTATTTTGGTAGGGATTGCATTAAATCTATAGAGTGCTTTGGGTAGTATAGTCATTCCAACAGTATTGATTCTTACAACCCAAGATCTTAGTGTATCTATCAATCTGTGTGTTATCTTCAACTTCTTTGATCAATGTCTTTTAGTCTTTTGGAGTATAGGTCTCTTGCCTCCTTAGGTCGGTTTATTCCAAGGTATATAGCTTTTTTTTGATGCAGTGGTAAATGGGATTGTTTCATGAATTTCTCTTTCTAGTATTTCATAATTAGTGTAAAGAAATGTGGCAGATTTCTGTATATTAATTTTCCACCCTGTAACTTTACTGAATTTATTGATGAGTTCTAATAGTTTTTTGGTAGTTGTCTGTAGGATTTTCTATGTGTATCATGTCATCTGTGAACAGTGACAGTTTTAATCTTCCTTTCCAATTTGGATTTCTTTAATTTCTTTTTCTTCTCTGATTGCTGTGACTAGGACTTAATCTGTGTTGAATAAAAGTGGCAAGAATGAGCATCCTTGTCTTTTTCCCTTGATTTTACAAGGAAATGCTTTCAGGTTTTCACCATTGAATATGATGTTAGCTGTGGGTCTGTTGTAAATGGCCTTTGTTGAGGTGTGTTCCCTCTATGCCCAGTTTCCAGAGAGTTGTTTTTGATCACAAATTGATGTTGAATTTTATCAAAAGCTTCTGTGTCAATTGAGATGGTTATAGGATTTTTATTTTTCAGTTTGTTAATGTGATGTATCACATTGGCTGATTTGTAGATATTAAAACATTCTTGCATCCCTGTGATAAATCCCACGTGATCATGGTGTGTGATCCTTTTAATGTATTTTGCTAATTTTTTGCTAATACTTTGTTGAGAATTTTTACATCTGTGTTCATCAGTGATATTGGCCTACAATTTTTTTGTGATATATTTGTCTCATTTTGGTATCAAGGTGATGGTAGCTTCGTAAAATGAGGGAGGAAGCAGTCCTTTGTATGCAATAGTTTGGGAAGGATAGGTGTTAGCTCTTCACTAAATGGTAGAATTCACCTGTGGAACCATCTGGTGCTGAGCTTTTGTTTGTTGAGAATTTTTTTATTATTGATTCAGTTTCATTACTGGTGATTGGTCTGTTCATATTTTCTGTTTCTTCTTGAGTCAGTCTTGAAGATTTTACCTTTCTAGGAATTTTTTTTTTCTAGAGTATCCATTTTATTAACATGTAACTGTTCATAGTAATCTCTTATGACCCTTTGTATTTCTGTGATACCAGAATTACAACTTCACCTTTTTCATTTCTGATTTTATATTTTAGGCCCTCTCTTTTTTTTCTTGATGAGTCTGGCTAAAAGTTTATCAGTTTTATTTTTTCGAAGAACTGCTCTTAGGTTCATTGATCTTTTTTTTATTTTAGTCTCTATTTTAATATTTCTGCTCTGATCTTTATGATTTTCTTCTAACAACTTTGGGTTTTGTTTTTTCTTCTTTTCATTCCTTTAGGTTTAACTGGTTTATGTCAGATTTTTCTAGTTTCCTGGGCTAGGCTTCCTGTTGGAACTAGGGGGAATCTTCCCTCTTAGAACTGCTCATGCTGCATCCCATAGATTTTGGATCACTGCATTTTCATTTTCATTTGTCTGCAGCTATCTTTTTATTTCTTTGATTTCTTCAGTAACCCATTGGTAACTTCCATATGTTTGTGCTTTCCATATTTTTCTTCTTGATGTCTAGTCTCATAGTGTTGTGGTTGGAAAAGAATCTTGATATGATTTCTGTCTTCTTAAATTTATTGAGAGTTGTTTTGTGGTCTAGCATGTGATCTGTCTTGGAGACTGTTCCATGTACACCTGGAAAGGAGTGTGTATTCTGCTTTTTTGGATGGAATGTTTTCTGTATATCTATTGATCTAGTCTAATGTGTTGTTTAAGGCCAGTGTTCCCTTATTGGCTTTCTGTGTGGATGATCTATCCATTGATGTAAATGGTGTGTCAAAATCCCCTACTATTATTGTGTTACTGTCACTTTCTCCCTTTATATCTGTTGATATTTGCTTTATGTATTTAGGTTATTCTCTGTTGGATGATAAAGAGACACATCATATTATTACAAAAGGGTCCAATCCATCCAAAAATAAAACTTTATGTGAGTCTAATAACAAAGATTTAAAATATATAAAGCAAAAATATATAAAACTTCTAAATATATAAAAACATATAAAAGGACAGATAGACATACATAGTTATAGCGAGATACTTACGTATCTCAATATCTGATAGAATAAGCCAGCAAACAAATAGTAAGGATAGAAGATTTGAAAAACATGAATATCAAATTTGACCTATTTGACACATATGGAGAACTACATTCAATAAGTGCATTTTCTTTTCAAGTACATGAGGGACATTTAGTATATCTTGAGTAAGTGTCATATAAATTCTGAAGGATTCAAATCATTCAGAATTTTTTTATGACTATATTGAAATTAAGCTAGATAGCAAATAACAGAAGGCTTTATGAAATATCAAGTGATTTTGACCCTTGAACAGCATGGGTGTGAACTGTGCAGGTCCAGTTATATGCAGATTTATTGAACACATTGAAAACATTTTTGTGTATTTGTGACAGTTTGAAAAAACGTGCAGGTGAATTGCTGGCCTCGCAATCTCAAAATAATTAAGAAAAGATGTGTCGTGGCATATAATATATCTGGATACCAGTCTATATTATCATTTTGGGGGGATCATTTATTACATATTTTTGCTTTTTAAAATTGAAATATTACAAAAATTAAAAGAAAAATTTTTTTTGGCTTCCCTGATGGCTCAGTTGGTAAAGAATCCACCTGCAATGCAGGAGACCCTGGTTTGATTCCTGGGTTGGATAGAGCTGCTGGAAAAGGACTACCCACTCCAGTATTCTTGGGCTTCCCTTGTGGCTCAGCTGGTAAAGAATCTGCCTGCAACACGAGACCTAGTTTTAATCCCTAGGTTGGGAATATCCCTGGAGAAGGGAATGGCTACCCACTCCAGTATTCTGGCCTGGAGAATTCCATGGGGGTCATAGACAGACACAACTGACTGACTTTCACTAATTGAAATATATTTGATTTACAATATGTTAAACTCTGCTATACAGCAAAGTGGTTCAATTTACATATATGTACTATTTTTCTAATATTCTTTTCCATTATGTTTTGTCACATAATATTGAATATAGAGTCCTATGCTATACAATAAACCTTGTTGTTTATCCAAATATTATCATTTACTACGTAGAATATATATAAATATACTATAAAAAGTTAAAATTTACAAAAGCTTACAGACTGTACATGATGTCTTTCACAGTCAAAAGAAATGTGAGCAAATGTAAAGATGCAGTATTAAATCATAATTGCACAGAGGATTTCCCTGGCGATTTAGTGGTTGAGACTCTGCCCTTCTAATGTAGGGTCTTGGGTTCAATCCCTAGTCAGGGAATTTAAGATCCCATGTGCCTCTTGGTGTGCCCAAAAAATAAAAAATCCTAGCTGCATAACGTTGGGAGAAGGCGATGGCACCCCCCTCCAGTACTCTTGCCTGGAAAATCGCATGGGAAAGGAGTCTGGTAGGCTGCAGTCCATGGGGTCGTGAAGAGTTGGACACGACTGAGCAACTTCCTTTTCACTTTTCACTTTCATGCACTGGAGAAGGAAATGGCAGCCCACTCCAGTGTTCTTGCCTGGAGAATCCCAGGGACGGGGGAGCCTGGTGGGCTGCTGTCTGTGGGGTCACACAGAGTCGGACACGACTGAAGTGACTTAGCAGCAGCAGCAGCATAACGTTAACTCTAGAACATATTATACTACTGTAATAAGTACACATCTGTGTTTTGTTACTGTTGGGTGAGCTCAAGTGTTGTATCTGCTTAAAATGTTCTCTGAGAAGTTTGTCTCTCCCACTAAATTGTATATGAGCAAAAAGTGATCTCGTGGGTTCTCATGTATTTTTCATCCTGTTTGGTGCAGTACCATACCTTGTGACCTACACAAAGTGCACTAGTGATGAGAGCAGAGAAAAGTCATGACATTATAAGAAGTTGAATTGTTTGATATGTGCTGTAGATTGAGATATGCAGCTGTGGTTTTCTGCCATTTCAAGATAAATGAATCCAACGTATAGACTGTTGAGGGAGGAAAATGGAAATTCATGAAGCTGTTGCTGCAACTACTCCAGTAGGCATGAAACCGTGTCCTTTTTATTAAATGTCTTTCTCATATTCAAAAGACAACTTTTATGTGGATGCAGGATTGCTGTAAGAAAGGTATACCTATTGACTTCAGTGTGATTTGAGAAAAAGTAAAGTTTTTATGTGAAAAGTTGAAGCAAAAGGAAAGTGGAAGATCTAAAGCTAGACAATGTAATGCCTGCAAAGGATGGCTTGATAATTTTAGAAAGAGGTTTGGCTTTAAAAATGTCAAGATAAAGGAGAAGCAGCTTCTGACCACAAGGCAGCAGATGGGTTCCTAGACTCCATTAAGAAAATTATTGGTGGAAAAGGATATCAGCCTGAATAGGTTTATAATGTGGATTAAAAAGTGCCTTATTCTAGCGGAAAAAAACATGCCACAAAGGATATTTATTAAGAAGAGAAATAAGCACCAGGATTTAAGGTAGGAAGGGATAGCCTTACCTCTACTGCTTTGTGCAAATACTGTATGATCAAAACTGCCCTAATCTATAATATAAGGCTTCTAACTTCCAAGGCTGGAAAGGAAAAGAAAGATACCAGTCACTAGACTTATAGTTGTACAAGAAAGCCTGCACAGTGAGGATCGTTTTTTGGATTAGTTCCATCAATGCTTTGTTACTGGAGTGAGGAAGTATCTTGACAGTAATAGACTGCCTTTTAAAATTCTTTCGATATTGGACTGTGCCCATGGCCACCCAGAACCCCGTGAGTTTAACACTGAAGATGTCAGAGTGGTCTCATTGCCCAAAACATGTCTCTAATTCAGCTTCTAGATCAGGGGTTCATAAAGACTTTTTAGGCTCATTAAACATGGTATTCTATGGAAAGGATTATTGACACTATGGAAGAGAACCCCAGTAAAGAGAACATCATGAAAGCCCGGAAGGATTACACTATCCAAGATGCCATCATTGTTATAGAAAAAGTTGATGCAGCTTGTAAACACAAAGTAAACTTACAATATTGATAAATACTGTAGTGCACTTTAAATGTATTTTCTTTATGATTTCTTAGCATCATTTTGTTTTTAATAGCTTTATTGTAAAAATATAATATGTAACACATATGACATACAAAAATATGTGTTAACAACTCTGTTATTGGTGAGGCTTCCAGTCAATAGTAGACTATCAGTAGTTAACTTGTTAGGCAGTCAAAAGTTATATGTAAGTTTTTTTTTACTGCATGGGGGGTCAGCACCCCTAACCTCCTCATTGTTCACGGGTCAACTGTACTTTGTTTTATTCATATTCTACTAATAAAAGAATAAATTAGTATAGCCATCACTAAAAATTGGTTTGCAGTATCTACAAAAGCTAAACGTACACCTTAGCAATTCTCCTCCTAGGTATGTATCCAACAAGTATGTTTACCAAAAAACATATATATAATATTAATAGCATAATTTATAATATTCCAAAAAGCTGTAACAGCATATTAAAAAGCAGAGACATTACTTTGCCAACAAAGGTCTGTCTAGTCAAGGCTGTGGTTTTTCCAGTGGTCATGTACTGATGTGAGAGTTGGACTGTGAAGAAGGCTGAGCACCCAAGAGTTGATGCTTTTGAACTGTGGTGTTGGAGAAGACTCTTGAGAGACCCTTGGACTGCAAGGAGGTCCAACCAGTCCATTCTAAAGGAGATTAGTCCTGAGTGTTCATTGGAAGGACTGATGCTGAAGCTGAAACTCCAATACTTTGGCCACCTCATGCGAAGAGTTGACTCATTGGAAAAGACCCTGATGCTGGGGAGGGATTGGGGGCATAAGGAGAAGGAGACAACAGAGGATGAGATGGTTGGATGGCATCACCGACTTGATGGACGTGAGTTTGGGTAAACTCCGGGAGTTGGTGACGGACAGGGAGCCCTGGCGTTCTGTGATTCATGGGGTCACAAAGAGTCGGACACGACTGAGCGACTGAACTGAACTGAAAAAGCTGTAAACAGCTCAGACATTTATGAACAGTAGAGATAAATAATTTGGATTATTTCATTCCATTGATTACAGCAATGCAAAAAGAATAAGCTACTGCTAAGTGCAAAGCATGAGTGAATCTCACAGACGTGATATTGAGTGAAAACAGNCTGAGCGACTGAACTGAACTGAAAAAGCTGTAAACAGCTCAGACATTTATGAACAGTAGAGATAAATAATTTGGATTATTTCATTCCATTGATTACAGCAATGCAAAAAGAATAAGCTACTGCTAAGTGCAAAGCATGAGTGAATCTCACAGACGTGATATTGAGTGAAAACAGCCAAACACAAAAGAGAACATCCTGTATGATTCCCTTTATATAAAGTTCAGAAACAGGCAGAGGTATCTATGGCGATAGAAGTCAGAACAGTGCCTGCTTTTGTCAAGAGCTGATGACTGGAAAGGAATGTGCAAAACACTCAGAAGCAAAACGCTTCTGAGTGTTGATACTGTTGGTCTCAGTGTTGGTTATATGGGGTATATACTATTGTGAAAACTCATCAAACTATATATTTAAGATTTACTACTTCATTATTTATCATGCTTTATTTTGCCAAAAATGTTTCAGCACTCTTTGTTAGATACTCGTTGCTTGTATTCAGTTCACTTCAGTCGCTCAGTCGTGTCCGACTCTTTGCGACCCCATGAATTGCAGCACACCAGGCCTCCCTGTNACTTGAAATTATTAGGTTATTTCTTATTTTAACTGTAAGAACATTGTCACAGCAAATTAGAAAATAAATTTTTAAAAATTTTGCTAAATTTTGTTACCCAACCATAAGTACTATTATTTGGTATGTCTTCTGCCATTTCAAATTTTTATATGTTTAAACTGTATTCTAAATTGATTTTTATCATTTGTAAGCTTAGAGTGTTAAAGTTTTAAATATTAATGTTTTCAATAATACTAGTGTTTTTTGTGGATGAATTAATATAATGAATATCTGCTTAGAAGAGAAAATTATATGTATATATAATTTTATAATTTATTTCCTTGGTTATATGAATTATTACCTTTCAGTAAGCATAGAGGTAACATCCTGAGGAAAATGTAAGTGTGTAAACCTCAGGTTTTGTTATTATCTTGTAGAACTGGGTACACCAAGTCACTTAGCAGCTGAGTTAAACCCTAGATTCTGGAGCAGTGCTCTTTGATAGTAGTGTGAACCACATATGTAATTTAAATTTTTCTAGTTGCCACATTAAAAAAATAAACAGGTAAAATTTTTAATAATATATTTTTAAACCCAGTGTGTGTGTGTATATAGATATATATAGAGAGAATATTTTTACTATGTTGATCAATATAAAAGTTATAAGATATTTTATGTTCTTTTTTCTAAAGTCTTCAAAATTTGGGATGTTTCATACTTACAGGACATCTCAGTTTAGACAAGCCACATTTCAAGTGCACAGTAGCCACATGTGGCTGACTTGTGGTTACTGTGTTGGACAGTGCAGCTCTAGAGCAGAAATGAGCAAACTTTTTCTCTAAAGGGCCAAGTAGTCAATGTTTCAGTTTTTGTGGGCCAGATAGCCTCTTTTATAACTGTTGACTTCTGCTCTTGGGACATGAAAGTAGCCATAGACAGTGAATGAGTGGAGTGTGACCATGCTCCACTAAAACTTTATTTGCAAAGGCAAATGATAGACTGGATTTGGCCTGCAGACAGTTGTTTGCCGACCCCTACTCTAGAGCACTAGGTTTACATAGTCTGTGCTGTACAGATCTATAATTTTTCTTGAGTCCTCTGTGAGGATGGAGATGCGTGGATGGAGTGGTTGGGGGAGAAGGGGGCTTAGAAGTACTTTTTTTTTTTTTTTAATGTAATCTGCATGCTTCCTTTCATTATAGTGCTATTAACATTTTGATAACCATTTCTCTAAAATAAATTCTGGAAAGGAAGATAAGCTTCTTTAAACTTTGCCCATTATTAGAGAATGCCATTCTTTTATTCTACTTTATCTGTATTAGGTTGTTTATTGGCAATGCTGGTAACAGTAAACTTTGTTTCTGCAGCTCACAAATGCTTTTTTACATTTGCAAGAAATTAACTAGTCATCAAATGCTTAGTAGCACAGAAATTCTCAAATGGTTGCGGGAAATTTTGATCTGCAGGAATAAATTTCTTCTTAAAAATAAGGTAAGCAAAATGACATCTTTTGAAATGGAAGAATATTTGGAATGGTAATGAAAAGAGATTAAGGAAATGTTTATTAGCCAAATCACATCCTTATTCAGCTCCTGTCTCCTGCAAAGTCTTTAAGGGAAATGTACATGCAGGAGACAATGGCTGAGAAATCAGCACTTTAAGTAAAAATTATTTTGAGCCATTACCCTTAAAGCCACAATCCTGCTAAAGTCTAGCCGAGTTAAGCTGGATTCTGTGGGGTAGACCTAAAGAAGATGGAGAAACAACATTTGCTGTCTCTGCTCTCAAGTTCATATATAAGACTTGAATCTGATGTCTAGGCTAGTCCAGAGAATGGTATCTATCTATACATATATATAAAGAAGCTGAAGGAAAGAGATTGGGGGCCATCAATCTAGGTTTATTTATATTTCTGTGAGAAAGTTACTACCTCTTGAAGTCTTCTTCCTTAGGGTTGAGTGAAAAGTTTCGATTCTGAACTGTTCAAGCCTGGTGACAAGATTTTGGGGGCTAGAGAAGAGCCTTAAGTTTCTTTTAACATAAAGTTTCTATAATCAGTCAATTAAAAAGTTCTGTTATGGCATAGTTTTAGGAGTACTTGATTCAATAAATTTTTATCCATTTTTGGAATGGATAAAATCTATGGGAAATCTTAAATGTATCTAATACATATGCTTTTCATATGCAGCTTGCTGAATTTTCTTTGTTTAGAAATGAGCTAATGGTGAGTTGGGTTTATTCATATCTAGCTTACCTTCATCTGTTACTATAGTAGAATCTGGCATTATGCCAAAGATAAGGAATGAGATTGGACTTCAGCGTTTCATGCCTTTGCCTATAGTATAATTCTCCAGAGTGTAAGCATTAGTAATCCAGTAGTGAATCTTGTTGTCCTCTGGTCAGTGAAGTCACTCATACTTAGCATATATACGACTGTTAATTCTGGTCCAGAGGAATTTAATCTCAAAAGAGTCAACTTCCCGTTATCCTGACCGTATTATATGAGAGGAAATCTTTGTTGTTTTTAACTGACTAAAAAGTACATTATATTTTTCGTGTGGTAGATTTATGTTGTTGATGTTTAACTTGTGTCCATGTCAGACCTAGAAATCTTAATTTACATTTCTAGATCTGTTAATTCTGAGTATTTGAAGAGTGGAAAACTGAGAGGAGATTCAGAGACATCGAGGAAACATTATTTGTACTTCTGGGTTTCTAGAGAATGTTTTTCAGTATGAGAGGAGTAGGAATTGGAAGGAGAGGTTTTCCAGGATAATCTCAAACAGAAAGGCAACTCATATAAGTATTTATTTCTCTTGGCTATCAGTGCTTTGAAAAGGCTTACTTATTTTTCCTTTCTAGCAGGCAGATAGAAGTTCCTGTCACTTTCTCTTCCTTTATGGAGTAGGATGTGATGTTCCTTCAAGTGGAAATACCAGTCAGATGTCCATGGATCATGATGAATTACTACGCACTTGTGCTCCTGGAACCTCTCTCAGGAAGGGGAAAGGAAATTCATCCATGGTAAGGGACTTCTTTTATAGTTTTCCTGTATCATCATCTGTGCTCTGTACTTTTTTTCTGAATTAACTTGGGTAAATTTCAGCTAGGTAATATGGCATAATAAAGAACTGCTTAGCTTGTAGTTTCATTACTGCTCTTTGTGGACACTCAGGCAAGTTCCTAACTTATCTGTGTCTCAGTTCCTCAACTTTAAAAGGGTATAATAATTTCTGCTGCATAATTATTGTGAGAATTAAGTGAGATTATGTATAAATAGCACTGGATTGAGTATTTGACACTTAAAAGCTATAACTGATAGCTATAATTATTATAACTCTCTATCCCATAAGAAAGATCATTCGTACCCCAGAAGTTTAAAAGTTCTATCAACTAAAAAAAAGTACAGATTTACTGGGGAAAAAAGCATTTTGCTTAATGTTATATGCATTAAGTGTTTTCATGACTTTTGTATCCATAATTCCCTTTAAAAATAAATCATAATACTACTGAAAATGTCAAATCATTATAGAATTTCTTTTGCAGACCAAAGCTTTTCTAAATCCCTATTTTACAATATAATCTTCAGTCAAAGGAAAACAACTACTCAACAGTGTGGTATTTTCTATTGGTCTTAACTACAGAATTTGCATGTTCGCTTATAAATGAGAATTTCCCTATTTTATGTTTTGAGAATATGTTATCCAGAGCCCAGTATACCTTATACAATCATGTTCAGTCTTATTCATGTCCTTATTTCAGTCAGTTTGCAGTATGATTATTTAATTTCTTCCCTCTGGGTGGATAGAATTTCTTGTTACTTCCTCTTCTTTTGTCATTTTTGAGTGACTGAGAAGTGCATTATATTTTTCATTGAGTAGATTTGTACTGTGCATATTTTCTTTGTGTTCATATTAGACTTCATCTATATTTATAGAATCTGGAAAAATTGAACAGATACTAGTATTATGTTGATCCAAATAATTTGAGTTCTCATTCAGTCAAGATATTTTGAGGTGTAAAAATTCTGTCATGGTTAAAGGGGAAAAGCTTTTGTAAATAAAATTACATAAGTTGCAAATATTTGCCTCCCTCTCTTGATCCCAGGATAGTGCAGCGGGGTGCAGTGGAACCCCACCAATATGCCGACAAGCCCAGACCAAACTAGAAGTGGCCCTGTACATGTTCCTGTGGAGCCCTGACACTGAAGCAGTTCTGGTTGCCATGTCCTGTTTTCGTCACCTCTGTGAGGAGGCAGATATCCGGTGTGGAGTGGATGAAGTGTCAGTACACAACTTCTTGCCCAACTATAACACATTCATGGAATTTGCCTCTGTTAGCAATATGATGTCAACAGGTAAATCATGCATTATTATTATTTATTTTTTTTTTACTCAGTCTACCTTGAATCACATACCTGATTTACTCTAGGAACATAGGCATGTATTTAAGATCAATACTTCTTTAAGTTAACAGGGCTCATTCAAATACCTTTCCTGAAATCCTTTTTTTCACAAGGTAAGGTGAAAGTAAATAGTATTTGGAATAAGTTATTTTCTCACTGAATTTTTAATATGCCATATGCATTTGTTTAGAAACTGACAGTATAAATTGCTTCCAGTTGTAAATTATACAGTTTACTCTGCCTCAGCTGTATATAGTGAAGTTTTAAAAGCATTAGCACATGTTATGAGTAAGTATAGGTAGAAATAGCTATTTTAGGCCAAGGACATTGCGGAGACCAAGTTAAATACCCCTTTCCTGTGAGGCTGGTAGAAGGAAGTGTGCAGCTTTACCATTTGAAGTATTCATTCCCCTCCTCCTCCTCTGCCTTTTGGGTTGGGCTTGCCACATTCTCCACTGGCAAGCAGGGCTCTTAAGTGCAATAGGCTAATTTGTTGTTGTCTTGACTTCCCTGGTGGCTCAGACAGTAAAAGCGTCTTGCTTACAATGCAGGAGACCTGGGTTCGATCCCTGGGTGAGGAAGATCCTCTGGAGAAGGAAATGGCAACCCACTCCAGTACTCTTGCCTGGAAAATCCCATGGACAGAGGAGCATGGTGGGCTATAGTCCTTGGGGTCCCAAAGAGTCAGACACGACTTCACTTTCACTTTCACTTGCTTAGGAAGAGCAGCACTTCAGAAAAGAGTGATGGCACTACTGCGGCGAATTGAGCATCCCACTGCAGGAAACACTGAGGTATGCCTTAGCAACAGAAATATCCTTTCCAGGCCCCCATCTGCAATTTTCGAAGCCTTGTGTTTTGTGCATGTGACCAGGAATAGTTTTTGAAGCAAATCTAGGATGTATGCATATTATAAGTAGGACATTATAAGATACACCAAGTTTGAGACCTATTACTGATTGGTTTTTAGCTCTAGGTTTAAGGTTGCTTTCAAGTGGTAATTGCTTTCATTTTAGGCTTGGGAAGATACGCATGCAAAGTGGGAACAAGCTACAAAACTAATCCTCAACTACCCAAAAGCCAAAATGGAAGATGGCCAGGTGAGTTTGTGAAGCTGATTTTGTCTATTGATTGATCTGCTAAATGTATGTACTACATACACTTTAGTAGTATTTTGTCAGTGACTCTTAGTGTAATAAGTATGTAGATGTCGTAAAACTGATGGTTTAGCTGTGGTTTATTTAAACCTGCACTAAAATGGTAGCCACTAGACACTAGTCAAATTAAAATTTCACTTATAATTAAATATAGTTAAAATTCAGTTTCTCTGTCCCAGAGTAGCCATATGTGGAAATTGACTGCTATCTTGGATAGTACAGATATTAAATGTTTCCATCATTGCAGAAATACTGGACAGTTCTGAGCTAGAGATGATTTATGATAGAGACCATTCCTTTCCTCTCTTTTCTTTCTCTTTTTCCATGAGAGTATTGCACAGAATTTTCACGAAAGGAGTGAAAAAAGTAGAGAAAAAGAATTAAAATTGAAACACTAGCTCTTACTGTTTTATTCAGTTCAGTTCAGTTGCTCAGTCGTGTCCGACTCTTTGCAACCCCATGAATCGCAGCACACCAGGCCTCCCTGTCCATCACCAACTCCCGGAGTTCACTCTGACTTGCGTCTGTCAAGTCAGTGATGCCATCTAGCCGTCTCATCCTCGGTCGTCCCCTTCTCCTCCTGCCCCCAATCCGTCCCAGCATCAAAGTCTTTTCCAATGAGTCAACTCTTTGCATGAGGTGGCCAAAGTACTGGAGTTTCAGCTTTAGCATGATTCCTTCCAAAGAAATCCCAGGGTTGATCTCCTTCAGAATGGACTGGTTGGATTAGGTATTCTAATTAAGGGATCTGGTGGCCAGAAGATTGAGCCATAGATTAAATGAAATTTTAAAATTTGAATGTTTCACTCATTAACTGTTATTGTCTGTTACCCTGGAAATTAACAATTGATATTTCTGTATGTTTGATTTGTAATGGTCATATTGTTCTCATTATTATACATTTTAGAAAAATTCATTAGTCTCCCATTGTTTTTTTCATGTCATGCTTAATTAGAATAAGAAAAGTTACATTTTTGTGAAGCAAAAATCTGCACCTAATATAATTATTTGAAGATGGACATGTGGCTTTAGAATGAAAGCTTTCTTTTTTTGTGGCTGTTTTGTTGAGATGTAATTCACATACTGTAAAATTCACCTGTTTAAAAATGTGTAATTCAGTGGATTTTAATATATTCAAAGTTGTGTAGCCCCCACCACAGTTTAATAAAAACCCATGCCCTTTAGCTGTCATTCCCTAACCTCCCTCTACACGTCTGCCCCTGGCCCTCAGCAGCCATTAAGCTACTTTCTGTCTGAGTAGACTTGCCAGTTTTGGACATTTCATATAAATAGCATCATGCAATGTGTGGTCAATAGTGATTGGTTTATTTCACTTGGCATAATGCTTACAGGTTTATTCATGTAAATCAAAGCTTTTAAAAAGAAATTTGATATTCTGTGTTGACTGTATTAGTCTGTGATAAAAATATGTTAGTGGTGCCTTAAAAATGTATATGATAATCTTAAGTTTGGGTTATTTTTAGTTAAACTTGCCTTGCATCTTTCACATAGTTTTTTTTAACTGTAGGATAACATAAATTTAAAAATATGTGTAAATTGAAATGACAGTGCAAAATATTAGGAGATGAACATACTTGTGCAATCAGCACCCACATCAAGAAAGAAATCATGACCAGCATCCCAGAAGCTTTCATTTTGTTCCTTCCAGTCACTAACGATCAAGAGTAACTAACCATTATCCTGATTGAATATAGTCATTTTCCTGTTGTTAAATGTATATGAATAGAACAATAGAAGTGTACTCTTCTTTCACTCAACATAATGTTTGTGAAATTCAGCCACACTATTCTGTGCAATTCTAGTTCATTTTCTGTTATTATATTATTTATTCAATAGTCCTGAATTTAATTTTTCCTTTCTGTACCTTTTTGGCATCAGACAGTTACACAGACTAGTTTTTTTTTGTTTGTTTGTTTATTTTAATTGAAGGATATTACAATATTGTTATTTTGAATAGTGCTGCTATGAACACTCTTGAATGTGTCCTTCACTGATCTTATAGATGTATTTCTGTAAGGCACACACAGTAGAATTGCTGAGTCACAGGATATGTGATGCACCTGTGCTGCTGCTGCTGCTGCTAAGTCGCTTCAGTCGTGTCTGACTCTGTGCGACCCCATAGACGGCAGCCCACCAGGCTCCCCCGTCCCTGGGATTCTCCAGGCAAAAACATGGAGTGGGTTGCCGTTTCCTTCTCCAATGCATGAAAGTGAAAAGTCAAAGTGAAATGGCTCAGTCGTGTCCGACTCTTTGCGGTCCCATGGACTGCAGCCCACCAGGCTCCTCCATCCATGGAATTTTCCAGGCAAGAGTACTGGAGGGGGTGCCACTGCACCTATGGGAAATATAAATGATATAATCACATTAAAAAATTGCTTGATAGTTCTACAAAAAGGTTCAGAAGACAGCTACCATTTAAAAATGAACTGCTACAACTAAAGATCCTGTTTCCCACAACTAAAGATCCTGCAGTGAAGGTCAAAAATACCTTGTGCCAAAACACAACTAAGACTCAGGGCAGCCAGATAAAGAAATAAAATGAACTGTCATAATATCTATGTAAATGACCAAATATCACCTAACCATTAAAAGCTTTCCTCTTAAAGAATGTATAACAAATGAGACAATGGATCCACTAACGGGGTCTATTAATGGTTTCTTATGCTTGCATAAGATAGCAGTGGTAAAGAACCACCTGCCAATGAAAGAGACATAAAAGATGCCAGTTCAGTCCCTGAGTCCAGAAGATCCCCTGGAGAAGGAAATGGTAACCTGCTCCAGTACTCTAGCCTGGAAAATTCCATGGACAGAGGAGCCTGGTGGGCTACAGTCCATGGGGTCACAGACGTGACTGAGCACATACATACCTACATCAACAGGCAGTTTTTTCATTGGAATTCTTCAAATTATAACCCTTTAAAGACCAGAAGTAGGAAATAAAATATTGTACATACTTTTTCTAAGTCAATTAGTAAAAAAATACTTTGAAGCACTTAAATATTCAATAAAATTAGACATTTATATCAAGCCTAGGGAGAGCTAAGCTGAAAATATATAATATAATATGGTATAATATATTCAGCTAATAAGTACATTCTCTGTGTCATAGAATAGAACAACATTATCAAAGCAGTGTTAGACAAAGGAAACATGAAAATGATTCAGTGGAACGATTAAAGATCAAGAAACTTGAGCCCCAATAAGAAGTATGTAAATATACAGCAGAGTTCAACCTAGAGAAAAAAAAACACTAACCTAGTTCTTTATGCAGTATAAAAGTCAAGGTACAAAAGATTCCTCAGATGAAAGAACAGTACCATTATCAAATGTTGTATTAGCTTCATTTTAACATCACATTAATATTTTGCTTCATATATAGTGACACAGTTTAAGAACGTTTAACTGTAGTTTGAAAACAGAGTAGTCACTAACTGTGTTCCTGGAGTCAAGAAGAGAATAAATATTACTCCTTTGTTTCTGTTGGAGATGATCTGATCAAAAAAAGTGTCTAAAAGTACTGTTTAAAAACAAGACGGTGATAAAATATGAACCCTGTAAGAGAGATCTTTAAATGTAATATGAAAATCACAATTACAATAAAATAGGTTGATAATGGCACATTAAATGCTATGAATTAACTCCTAGTTGAAAAGAGTACACAAACTGTACTTTGACTATTGCATAAAAATTTTTTAAATTACTATTTACCTGTTGTTTCCTAAATTTTTGAGCAACCTTCAGTGAATCTCATTTAGATCTGTCTATTGGTAAACCAACATACCAAGGAAGTTTCTCTGCTTTATTAATCCTTCAGAAAGATTTAGCTGCATCATCTTGGATTGTATTCTAACAAGGTGTTTCTTTTCTTACAGACAATATGCAAATTAACTAATAGTTAATTAAAAGAGGATCCATTGAATTGATGTTTATGAATTATAGTTCCTTGATTAAGATGTTTATGGTAAATGGATACTACAGTGGCAAGATGTTGTTAGGGGTGAAATGTTAGCTCTGCCTGTGAATTAATTTGAGCTAGCTCCTCTTCACATCCAGATTCTTCACTATCAAAATCAGCCATATTTTTTTCTGATTTTGCACTAATCTGGCATCTACCACAGCTGACATCATCTGCACTTAGCTTATCATCAGCCATGTACCCATTGTGGTACTGAAGCTGTATTTAGTGATGCTGGATTGCCAACAAGCAAATAATTCATTTCCAGTAGTCTCCCAAGAAAGTCCCCAGTGTGTGTCATACAAGATTCCTGAGATGCTTGTGCTGTTTGGGCAGCATTCATTTCCTCTGAAATACGTTCTGGGTCTTCAGAGTGTGAATAGGCATGTAGCATTTGTATTTGATTATCTACTGATGACATTGACTGTTAAAAAAACAGGTCTTTTCCTGTTTCATTGCTTGCTAGTAGGCCTTGGGAATTCCCTTAAGCAAAGGCCTGCTTGACTTTCTGTTTCAAAGATCTGTATCACAACTACTTTTAAGAGGATTTTGACCATGATCTTCTTTAAGGGCTTCAGCTCTGCAGTGTCTTCTGATTGACCTCTTGGCAGAGCTGCCAGCTGACTGTCTTGAGTTACTAGAAATCACCTCATTGGTAGATCCATTACTATGCTCACTGTTGCTTCCAGGACCACTGCTTCCATCTTCACAACTGTTGGCAGTTTTGTCAGAACTTCTTTGTTTGGATTTCATTGTGTCTGAAATCTGCTGTTGTATATATTTCATTCTTAGTGTAAGTTGCTTATCCATTTCAGTATCACTGCCTCCATTTTGATGAGTTTCACTGTTATTTGAAGACCAGCTGCAGGTGTACAATGTGATGGAGCTGGTCTTCTGAGCTTTTCTTCCTCTTTCTTATTTTCAATGGGAAGATAAATATTTAATAAAGATGCAAAAGAGCTGCTTAGTTAGCTGAGCCTTAGCTGCTAATACGCTATTCCGTAATGCTTTAATTAACATCAGTGCCAAGTACAGTGTCTGTTCAGTACAAACACTTGGCTGAAGACCTGAAACCAGATTAAGAAGATGTCTAAGAGGAGCTGGATCCAAATGCTTGATGAGTAAAGGAAATAAGTCATGTATATACCAACCACAGTGTTTCAGCTGTGCTGCAACCCATATGCAGTCAGTATGCTAAGGAGTCATTCATCCTGCTGCTGCTAAAAAATTCAAAGTCACTTGACAGGGTTTGATAATCTCACTATGTAAATTCGGTCCATATATATGCTCTACATTACTGTTGCTTATAAGCCAATCTGCAAGTTCTTCTTCAGTGGACTTTCTGTGTCTGATACCAGTGACTCATTATTGCATATATTGTTGAGGTGTGAAGTTGATTCATTATCTTGAGCCCAACCAACCTCTTAGTCAAACGAGATCACATAAAGTACTTAAATGCAAGATCTAGGCTTACTTTATTTTATCAAAGCATAATGTTGTATCCGATGGTTCTTTCACTGTGCTACACATTAAATCATCCATCCTGTGAACTCCACTCTCTTAATTCCTGACCAGGGAGCTTGCATAAGTATCTGATAATGTAGGGCCTAAAAGGGACAATGTGCTGCATGACAGCAGAGATATGTAGCCATATCCTAATACTAGGTACAACTATAGTAAATCCGTGTGCTATAAGAAATGGCAAAGTTTTAAGAGTTCCACATTCAAAGCAATCATTCATGCGAGGTCATTTTCCCCACAGAATAAACAATGAAGTAAATGCAATGGTACTTCTACATCATTCATATCACCGATTGTCCCTAATATATTGCTTTTTTGGTTAATATATCCCCCTATAGTAAGATGACTATATGCTTGTAGGCAGTATATAAGGGAAACTGAATTTGAAAAATTTATGCCACACACAGAGTTTTCTTTCTCATCTCCACTCCATAAACTGAAAGGATCACAATTCCTGGAAGATTCCTCCTCTGTCAGATTACAAATTCTTAATTATTTTTTCTATTGAGTTTATTCTATACTCCTTCATTACATTCTTTTCTATATTCAGTGGTTTTTCCACTTGATTACTCTCATCTTGTCATGTGGGAATCTGTGTTAATAGTGCAACGTTCACACAGCTGGATCCAGAGTTTTTGAACTTGGGCAGTCACTAAGTTATTAAATGCATGCCCTACTTGGTTAAAAAACTTCAAATGCTTATATTCCTTGAAGCAGCATAGATATTGCCTCTGTGTCCAGAAATTGATATAAGCAAATATTTTGAAAGTATGTTCCTTTAAGAACTGCAGTTTATCACCACCTTCTGTATCTGATACTGGATCCATGTATTACTACTACCTTCAGTTCTGTAAATTAAGACTCATCTGTCCTCAAGCAGTGAGATACCTTGATGTGACTAGAAATTGCAGAGCAAAGACTTGGATTTTTTTAAGTGTAAAAAAATGTTCTCTTGTCACAGAAATGTTGGATAAAAAGTAATTTGTCAAGTCTCTCAACCAATTTAGGTTGAATTCATGCTTCCCATAAAAATTTTGTGTTTAGGCTGCTGAAAGCCTTCACAAGACCATTGTAAAGAGGCGAATGTCTCATGTGAGTGGAGGAGGATCCATAGATTTGTCTGACACGGACTCGCTACAAGAATGGATCAACATGACTGGCTTCCTTTGTGCCCTTGGGGGAGTGTGCCTGCAGCAGAGAAGCAATTCTGGCTTAGCAACCTATAGCCCACCCATGGGCCCTGTCAGTGAACGCAAGGGTTCCATGATTTCCGTGATGTCTTCAGAGGGAAATGCAGATACACCTGTCAGCAAATTTATGGATCGGCTGCTGTCCTTAATGGTCTGTAACCATGAGAAAGTGGGACTTCAAATACGGACCAATGTCAAGGATCTGGTGGGTCTAGAATTGAGTCCTGCTCTTTATCCAATGCTTTTTAACAAACTGAAGAATACCATCAGCAAGTTTTTTGACTCCCAAGGACAGGTAAAGTGTTCTCTGTTTTATTTTTTACCCTTTCTTGTAAATAGTGACTCTTTTGAAATAACAACGCCTTTTTCTTTTAGGTTATTTTGATACTGGCATGGACTTTCACTTATAATTTTAAAAAATTAAATAAAAACATTGCAAAAAGGAGAATCATCTAATTCAGAATTAGTTTGCTCTGTAGGGACTCTGGTGCGTGGGTGTGCCTGGGGTTAATTAACAGTGTCTTGGGCATGGATGTGAGTATCTGTGTATATCTGTGTGCCGGTTTGAATATGTGCCCATGGGTATATTTCTGCATGCGTGTGACATTTATCTGTGGTCTGTCTGCTGTGCATTGATTCCCAAATCAATCAATTCCCAATGTTTTGTTCTTTGTATAGGTTTTATTGACTGACACCAATACTCAGTTTGTGGAGCAAACCATAGCCATAATGAAGAACTTACTAGATAATCATACCGAAGGCAGCTCTGAACATCTGGGGCAAGCCAGCATTGAAACAATGATGTTAAATCTGGTCAGGTAGGCATTCTATTGAAGTGTAGCAGACACATATTTGCATTGGTAGTTAGCAATAAAATAATTTGCCATCCTTTTCTTTTTTTGCACCTAAATCAGGGTGTGATAATAAGGTAATTAGAAGTTATATATCTTCTCATATGAGCAAAATGAAAATCTTATAATTTTTATGGTTACATTTAATCATTTTACTTAGTGGTGAAAGCATTTAGAAAACTTTTTCCTTCATGTATATCTGATCACTTTTTTTTTTAATGCCTCTGTATCTAAATAGATATGTTCGTGTACTTGGAAATATGGTCCATGCAATTCAAATAAAAACAAAACTATGTCAGTTAGTTGAGGTAATGATGGCAAGGAGAGATGACCTCTCATTTTGTCAAGAGATGAAATTCAGGTGAGTTCTCAAAGAGCAAAATAAAGTCTTGTAAATTTTACTATGTTCAGAAAAATAGTGGCACCTGGTTATCATGGGAACCGGGAGAGGTGGAAAAGTATTTTAGGTGTTTTTTTCCTTCAGATCACTTTAAATTTCCCAAAGCTTTGTGCCCACGACAGTGCTCCGTTTTTCTAAGATTGTACTACACTTGAACTAAGAATTTGATTCTGTGTCCAACTGATAGCATTGCTGTTATTCCATCTCTTAAGTCTTGTCTGACTCTGCAACCCCATGGAGTGCAGCATGCCAGGCTCCTCTGTCCCTCACTGACTCCTGGAGTTTGCTCACATCCTTGCCCATTGAGTCGGTGATGCTGTTTAATCATCTCATCTTCTGCTGCTCCCTTCTTCTTTCAAAGTCTTTAGCTGAGGGCTAAGGTGGTAGATCAGTATACCAGATGGTGTTTGTGCCCTTCTCCGTTAGATTTGTGGTAGTAATATCTCTTTCATGAAATTGTCTTATTTCCTGAGTGATTTGGCAAATTACTTGAATTATTACACTTTTAATCATACAAGAATTTTTACATGTGACTTTGAAAAAGCAGTTTCCTTTTTTCTTTTCTCTCCCATTCTTTAGGAATAAGATGGTAGAATACTTGACAGATTGGGTTATGGGAACATCAAACCAAGCGGCAGATGACGATGTAAAATGTCTTACAAGGTAAAAAAAAAAAAAAATAGAGGAAAGAAAAAGACTTTTACATATTAGTACTACTTATTATAGTATGTGTACATATTAATTTATATTGAAATTGTTTCAGGGGATATCAAGCTCTTGCATTTGGATTATTTAAAGATATTAATCTTTATTGTTTCTTTTAACTAAAAGATTTTCAGTAAAAAGTGAGTGTTGTTTGGAAAGTTTATGTTGTATATTCAGGAAAGATAGTCTACAGTTGGAAAATAAGATATATAAGGCCTTAGAATGTTTTTGTTTTTTGACTGGATAAAGATATTATTTGAAAAACTTAATTGTTTTGTGTCTTTCTGAAATGTAATTGCTTAAGATTGCTCTAATGATAAATACTTACTGCCATGTATCAGAAATATTTAAACATTATGAGTTACATAATAGTTATTCACATATATTTCTTTGGCCAGGCTTGGTTCCACAGTACATGCTTTTAATTTAAGGTAGTCATTTAGCCAAGATTACTTTGTAGACAGTTATTATTGCCCTTTGCCTGACTTGAAGTGTGTTTGTATTCTGGTCTCTGCATATTAGCTCATCGATTATTTGGGTTTTCATAGTAATTTGTTTAGGGCTTCCCTTACAGCTCAGTCAATAAAGAATCTGCCTGCAATGCAGGAGACCTGAGTTCGATTCTTGGATCAGGAAGATCCCCTGGAGAAGGAAATGGCATCCCACTCTAATATTCTTGCCTGAAGAATCCCATGGATAGAGGAACCTGGCCAGCTATAGTCCATGGGGTCGTGAAAGTCAGACACGACTTAGCGACTAAAAAGAGAGAGACAGAGAAATTTGTTTAATGAAATAGGTAGTTATGAAAATTCATGTCTGTTAGGAAGACATTTATTTGAGGGAAAGGTGAAGTGTAAGGACTTGAGAGATTTGTGGTCTTAAAACTTTTTTTTTCTTCAGAGATTTGGACCAGGCAAGCATGGAAGCAGTAGTTTCACTCCTGGCTGGTCTGCCGCTGCAGCCTGAGGAAGGAGATGGTGTGGAGTTGATGGAAGCCAAATCACAGTTGTTTCTTAAGTAAATTTCAGTTGCTAGAAAACAAAGCCCCACACACAACAAAATGAAGTGTAATTTGAAATAGCAAATGATTATATTTAGAAAATGGACCTCATTGCCTCATTGTTAATGACCATCAGCTGCTGTCTCACAAAATACAGCACTTTCTTGAAGCAGTAGTCCCTGTTTTGGGCCAGTCTAGGAAAACAGCTGTGTTTTGTGTTTTTTCTAGAAAATATAATTTGATCAGTGAATTTTTATAGACAATAAAACCCAGATCACCTTATAAAGTCATTGTCTTAATTATTTGGACCACTAATTTTTATATTCTGAAAATTAAACGTGATACATTTAACCAGGAAACATTGCATCTATTTGGTACTTATGAAATATATACTGGACTTGATCAGGCTAAAATCATATTCAACACAGAATACTACCTAATGAGCCGTGCTGGCTGATTACCCCTAAGACTAGAGAGAAGCAGGTGCTCGAGCCACTGGTGATGCACACATGGTAGTTTCAGAATGTCTGATTAACTTTCTAGTTGATGTGTGGCCTTCATGGGTTAAGGGTCAGCATTTTTATTTCTCAGGTATTTCACATTGTTTATGAACCTTTTGAACGACTGTAGTGAAGTCGAAGATGAAAATGCACAAACAGGTGGCAGGAAACGTGGCATGTCTCGGAGGCTGGCATCACTGAGGCACTGCACAGTCCTGGCAATGTCAAACTTACTCAACGCTAATGTGGACAGCGGCCTCATGCACTCCATAGGTGAGATAAAATGAAAGGTTCATACAGAAATTTAAAACCTAGAGAATCGGTATATAAGAAAAATGAAATGACTTCAAAAAGACCATGTTAGTAAATTTGCATCTGTTTGTCCACATCAGGTTTAGGTTATCACAAAGATCTCCAGACAAGAGCTACATTTATGGAAGTCCTGACAAAAATCCTTCAACAAGGCACAGAGTTTGACACACTTGCAGAAACAGTATTGGCAGATCGTTTTGAGAGACTGGTGGAGTTGGTCACGATGATGGGTGATCAAGGAGAGCTACCTATAGCCATGGCTCTGGCCAATGTGGTTCCCTGTTCTCAGTGGGTAAGTTCATTGAGTTAAGAGGAGAAGGACAGTGCCTGGCATAAAACAGATGCTTCAGAATTCGTTCAGTGAATTATTTTTAAATTGAAGTATGTATGCTCATTCGTGTCCAAGTCCTTGTGCCTGTGGACTGTAGCCTGCTAGGCTGCTCTGTCTGTGGGGTTCTCCTAGCAGGAATGCTGGAGTGAGTGGCCGTGCCCTCCTGCAGAGGATCTTCCCAACCCAGGGATAAATTGAAGTATAGTTGATTTATAATGTTTTGGGTATACAGCAAAGTGATTGAGTCATATGTGTATGTGTGTGTGTGTTTGTATATATATATATGATTCATATATCTTTTTCAGATTCCTTTCTGTTATAGGTTATTACAAGATTCTAGTATAGTTCATGGTGCTATACAGTAGGTCTTTGTTGTTTATCTATTTTATATATATTAATGTGTATCAGTGAATTGAATTAATTGCTAAAACTTTTAGAGCTAGAAAAGCTTCAGATATTAGAGTGATTTTCAGCTGTGGAAAGTGATTGGCTTTTTTAGCCCTCACAAGATTTCTTAATTATGAGGATCTTAACTTCCATATTTAAAGTAAAAGTGAACCTCCTTACCTGACCCACTAAAAAATTCTGTCTGAACACTCATCAAAATAAAATTAAAATCACTGATCTTGTCTGGTGTCTGCATTTGGTAAATGAAATAATTAGAATTAAATCTCATATTTAGTTGTTAGTAATGCTAGAACTAGAGTTTAAGGCTTGTGCCTGCTTACTACCTCTAGTTCAGAACTCTTTCTTTTTTTTGAAGTGTTACACAATTTTTTAAAACTTCAACACTCATATTTGCATTTGAAATTATGACATTTAAAATTATGACTTTGCTTGTTTTAAATACAAAAGACATAATATGGCTATTTGGCATCTCTTAATAAAAATTTTTCTAAAACCATATCATTTTTGCTAACAGACATGCTAAACATTATTGAGTTTGGGCTTCCCTGGTGGCTCAGATGGTAATGAATCTGCCTTCAGTGCAGGACACCTGGCTTTGATCCCTTGGATGGGAAGATCTCCTGGAGAAGGGAATGGCTACCTACTCCAGTATTGCTGGAGAATTCCATGTACAGAGAAGCCTCGCGGGCCACAGTCCATGGGGTTGCAGAGAGTCAGACATGAAAGTGTTAGTTTCACTTTCACTTTCACTTCATGCTACATACTAGAGAAGGGTTGTCTCTTTTCATGTGAAAAAGCTTTTTAGTTTATACTGTACCAAAAGTGATTTCAGCTTAGCAAGTTATATATAATAAGGTAATCTGCTGTTGCCTGTAAATATGTTTCTGCTTAAAAGCTATAGGATCTTACTCTTCATACTTCAAGTGAAACTCAGACTCTTTACCTTGATCTACAAGGCTCTATCCAGCCTGGGCCCTGCCTTTTCTCTCACATCATCTTAGGCCATTTTCCTTCTGGCTCACCAAACTTGAACCCCACTGGCCATCAAATAGATTAAGCTTATTTCTGCCCTTGAGCACCCCTGCTGCTGGTGCTGCTGCCTACATTGCTTATTCCCTGGCCTTATTTTATTCAAGTTTCAGGTCAGATTTCACTTTCTACTGAGGTTTTTTCTGGTCATCCAATCAAAACCACACTCACAGTCATTTTATTCAATTGCTTGTTATATTTCCTTTGCAGCATTTATTTACTGTGTGAAATTATTTTATTTGATTGCTTGTTCTCATTCCACCACAACATGAAGTACATGAGAGCCGAGCCCGTGTCTGTGTTGTTTATTGCAGTAGTTCTGGGTCTTGGAGTAGAGCCTGACGTATAACCATGACTTAGTAAGTGATTGTTTAATGAATAAAGATGGACTCTTACTTGTAGGGAGTTAGAAAAAGGAAGGTATTGAAATCTTCTTGAAGGCTAACGTTCATTCACAAATCTCCATATATTTTGAAAATGGCTATTCTAAAACCTTTTAGCACCTACCTATAATTAGTACTAAAAATTCTCAGTAATTTTTTTCAATAAAAAAGAAAGTCCAAGAAGCTTTAATCACTTTGTTTTCTTTCAGTAAATAGTTTCTTACATGTTTTATATATGTATTTTTTAGATTCTCATTGGTTGTTTATTTGTTTTATGTTAAGTTGACTTTTTAAAAAAGAGGACTTTTATATTAAGTCAGATCTATTAGAGCTATATCTAAAAGAGAACAAATTAAAAGATAACTTCAAAAAATTTTAAGTCTGTTTTGTAAATTTAAATTCTGATGCTTACAGGTTTTTAGAATTTTACGGGGGAGGGATTAGAATGGAAAAAACATTTAGCACAGCAGTCTAAAAATAGTTCTATTTTGTAACTAAATTATCTCTGATAATTATTCTTGGCTTTAAAATGGAATCTAGTCAATTATGTATTATGTAACCATGGGAAGTATAGCAGAATATTGGGTCTTATTTGGCTTCCAATTATCTGTGGTTAAGAGTGTTAAATTTTTTTCCTTTACTTAAATAACAGATGATAGTAATCCTGAGACAGACAAGAATTAGAGGAGCTATAGGCCATGATCCTGACTTTGTTGTTAGGCCATCTTATTCTGGCTACCTCATTCTCTATAAATCTCTTCGCAGCTTGTGTGGTTAAACAATGATTTATAATCAATTCATTTTTCTTATGTGTGCAAAAAATTATTTACTGTGGGGAATTTTGAGGGTTATCATTTAGGTACTAGATGGGAATTAGTTATGCATCCCCACTTTGTATATACATTTGGCTAATCTCTTGGTTCTGAATGCACTGCTTAGGTCTTTTTCCTGTCTTGCTATAAATCCTATAGTTTTTCCATTTTTGTTGTCTCTTTCCTAACCCATGATAAATGTTTGCTGAGTTTTCCTGACCATAGGAGAAAAGAGTAGAGCTCCGTGGTCACCACAGTCTTATTCACGGTCATTGATTTTCTAGGAAAGTGATCTGTTCATATCAAATTCTCTGTCATCATCTTCTGTTTCTACTTTTCCTTCATTATGCCATAGAATTTGAGCTGAATCCTGGATTTTTTCTGTCCGGTGGTAAACCTTTGGCCTTTCTTACCTTCTTATCATTTAAACCTTAGAATTAATAGCTACTGTAGGTGTACAGAAGTAGTCATTTGTCATAGACAAATGTACATGGATAAATCCCAGGGGAAAAGTTAATCAGTCACTGTATACCTCAGTTCAACAGGTGGTTATCAGCTTTGAATTTGCCTTTCAGTTTCCTGCTTAAGGAAAAACTGAACTGTTTACACTAACACAATCTTATTCTGTTGTCAGGATGAACTTGCTCGCGTTCTAGTGACTCTGTTTGACTCTCGGCATTTACTCTACCAACTGCTCTGGAACATGTTTTCTAAGGAAGTAGAATTGGCAGACTCTATGCAGACTCTTTTTCGAGGCAACAGCTTGGCCAGTAAAATAATGACCTTCTGTTTCAAGGTTTGTATCCATTTATCTCTTTTGAGGAGGGAGAGGGGAACGCAGAGGTATGCCAGACAGTGATAATGTACAGAATATACAGAGCAGAGTGTCTTTTTTAATGTAAAATGTTTGAAGCAGGCATAATAAATTCCTCCCTGTGTATTTCTTTAGGTATATGGTGCTACCTACCTACAGAAACTCCTGGATCCTTTATTACGGATTGTAATCACCTCCTCTGATTGGCAGCATGTTAGCTTTGAAGTGGATCCTACCAGGTTTGTCGTCCTCTCATTCGTAACAGCTCTCCATTTTTTTCATTACTGCTACCTGAGGCAGAGCCCTCCTAATTTCTCCCCTTGATTCTTTAAAAGTTACACACAAATACATTTTTCTTAAAGAAAAGCACTAATAACATTTGAGGTATCTTTGACTATCACCTCTCGAGACAGCACTGTTACTAGTTAGGTTGTTCTATCCTTTTTATAGTGTATTTGCATGTATGTATTTCTAGTTGTAGAAACTATTATAATGTGAGCACTTAATATAAATGTAACATTATATATGTGGTTTTGCAAACTTTTTTTTTAACATAACCTTACGTCTTATTAATATCATTGTCAGTGTAGAAAGATTATGAATCTTATTCTTTTTAACTGCTGTGTAATATTTTGTTTGGTTGGGCAATATCATAATTTAGCCAATATCATATTAATTATCATATTAATTCTATTGACTTTTGTAGTAACTTTCTAATTATTGTCCTAGCATTGCTTTTTTTTTTGCAGGTCATTTGCTATAGAAACTATTCTGAAACCTAAATTTTGTTGGTCACTTTTTTCTCAGAAACCATCAGTTGCTCCCAACTGACTCCAAGAAAAAATACTGTCATCTGACTATAATCTGTATCACTGCTTGTCATTCTTTCATGTCATCTCTGTTCTTTAACTCTAGTGAAATATGCACGTTACACATTTTTAAAGTGACTTGACACGTGGGGCTTATTGGGATTAGAGTTGCCTAATATTCCCTTTTCCCCACCTAAGTTCAAAAACAGAAGGGCAGAGGGAGAGAAGAGGTGGGAACGAAGCACCCAGCAATCAACTCTTTCCTTTATTTCTGATAAAAATGGTTAAAAGTGGGACTTTAGATCTTGTACACACAAGATACATATAGGCTTGCTAATACTTCACCTTGAATTAGAATCGTCTTCTCCGTCTCTTGCACAGCTGGGTAACTACAGGCATGCATCACAGAGGCTGGCAAGCTTTTTATCGTAAGTGGAGAGAAGACCAGAACATATCTTTTCTGTAGGCAGACAAAATTAGAATGGAGTAGTGGATGGCACTGAATTGCGCATACTTGACTCTTTTTTTTTTAAATCCATCTCACCATTCCTCCTATAATGAGGAGTGACTTGGGAGAAGGGAAAGAGGCCAAGGGGTAATGCAAGGTGCGTTTTAAAAACCACCATCTCCATGAAGCTTTCTGCCTGTCCCCAAGTGCCACCCATATACACAGACTGCACGTGAAGCTGTATCTCTTTCATGTTCTGCACCATCATTGTAACATTGAGTTGTGATAATGTGTTTTATGAATTTATCTTCCCCTGGACTGTTGGCTCTTTTACATTTCATGTCTTTATGTCTTTCTATGAGTATTTAATGTATCTCATAAATATTTGTTAAATGAAATGCTAGACTGTTATGTTATGCTTGCTTTCTGTAAGCCACATCGCTTGTCTTTCAGTTAGGACCCTAAAAATTGTTTTATTTTTTATTTTCAGGTTCAGAGCTTCTTGATGGTTTCTCTTCCTAAATAGTTTTATTTGGCAACTTTGTATCAGTTGGCATTTTGGGCTTTGCCTCTGCTGAACTGTCAGCTATAGTAACTAATCAGCTCTGGCACCTAAATTAACCAGTTATTGTTGAAATATTTCAGTAGTTGTACTTTAAAACTTCAAAGCAATGTTCTTTTACTATCATCTTGTATTTTGTTACCTTTAAGCAATTTTACTTTCTAAAGGGTAAAAAATTGCTTAAGAGAGTGAACTAACTGCCTGAAAGAAATTTCCTGTACTAGGTAAATGCTTCAGTACAGAGAAGAGAACTAGATTACAAACTTCCTATATTCAGGTTACTTAAAAATCAAACTGATGTTTTTCTGACATGTGGAGAGCTTAGAAGTTGACATTCCTATGTTCACAACAAGAAAAAGTTGAAAACAGAAAATCAGCAAATCATCTTAGATTCATCAGAGAATTGAAGGGCAATAAAGGGAAAACACTAGGGTGACAGCCAAATTCAGAAAACCCCATTTTACAGGGGGAAACTACTGCTGGAGTCAGTAACTGGCAGGAATGCTTAGACTCTAATTGACAAATTGCTTGAGGTTGACTGTGGGTTAGTTTAAGAAACTCTAGGGTGCCCTCTGTCTGAGGCACCCACACTTGTGAGTTTGATCTCCAGAAACTCTTCCAGATTCTCATGCTGAAGATTGGAGAAAAGTCCCTTTGTCCTTTGGGCAGGGAAGGGGGAAAAGTAACCATTTTGGAATATGCCCATAGTGTTCTGTTCTCTCCTACAAAGGCCTGCCTTCGAGGGAAACTACTAGAGCCTAATCTGACCTATAGGATGGGCAGCTACCCAACTCCAGCTTCCTCTAGCCTTCTTGAGTCACATAAGAGGAGAAAAATAGCTAAGAAATTTTTCTGAAGGTCACAACCCAGTGACTCTGGCCCAAGAAAATAATGGAGATATAAGCATAAGATTGTAGACTGCTTCCCCTCCCTAGGAGCTCACTACTACATCAGTGGGACTCCAAAGTATTAATAATGGGTTACGATAGAGAGCTGCAAAACAGATACTCTAAACTCTAAGAAGAAATTCCTACGGAAACCCAGACAATTTGGTAGATAAAAATAAGGACACTGGAAGAAATCAACACTTACAGCAAACATGAAACATAAAACACAAGCCAAGTCCTAGCCAGATGAACATAGAATCTTCTGCTAAAGACCTCTTTATCTCTGTTCCTGCTACCCATTATGTCTTGGATCTTTTAACAAAAAATTACAAAGCATACTAAAAAGCAATAAAAATCATAGTCTAGAGAGACAAAGCAAGCATAAGAACTAGATTCAGATGTAACAGATTTTGGAATTACCAGATTAGGAATTCAGAATAACTATAATTAATATGTTAAGGGCTCTAACAGAAAAAAGTGGACACCATGCAAGAACAGGCAGGTGATTTAAATAGAGAGATGGCAACTCTAAGAAAGAATCAAAGGAAATGCTGGAAATCAAGAACATTATAATAGAAAGGAAAAATGCCTTCAGATGGGCTTTATCAGTAGATTGAACACAACTGAGAAAAGAATTCAGTTCAGTTTAGTCACTCAGTCGTGTCTGACTCTTTGCGACTCCATGAGCTGCAGCACGCCAGGCCTCCCTGTCCGTCACCAATTCCCAGAGTTCACCCAAACCCGTGTCCATTGAGTCGATTATGCCATCCAACTATCTCCTCCTCTGTCATCCCTTTCTCCTCCTGCCCTCAATCTTTCCCAGCATCAGGGTCTTTTCAAATGAGTTAGCACGCATCAGGTGGCCAAAGTATTGTAGATTCAGCTTCAACATCAGTCCTGCCAATGAACACCCAGGACTGATCTCCTTTAGGATGGACTGGTTGGATCTCCTTGCAGTCCAAGGGACTCTCAAGACTCTTTTCCAACACCACAGTGCAAAAACATCAATTCTTCAGCGCTCACCTTTCTTTATAATCCAACTCTCATATCCATACATGACCACTGGGAAAACCATAGCCTTGACTAGACAAATCTTTGTTGGCAAAGTCGTGTCTCTGCTTTTTAATATGCTGCCTAGGTTGGTCATAACTTTCCTTCCAAGAAGTAAGTGTCTTTTAATTT
This sequence comes from Neotragus moschatus, assembly GCA_006410615.1. Classification (NCBI taxonomy): domain Eukaryota; kingdom Metazoa; phylum Chordata; class Mammalia; order Artiodactyla; family Bovidae; genus Neotragus; species Neotragus moschatus. The sequence goes on along the minus strand of SJYA01002505.1, from coordinate 1,833,893 downwards.
CATGGCTACAGTCACCATCTGCAGTGATTTTGGAGCCCAGAAATATAAAGTCTGACACTGTCTCCACTGTTTCCCCATCTATTTGCCATGAAGTGATGGGCCCAGATGCCATGATCTTAGTTTTCTGAATGTTGAGCTTTAAGCCAACTTTTTCACTCTCCTCTTTTACTTTCATCAAGAGGCTCTTTAGTTCCTCTTCACTTTCTGCCATCAGGGTGGTGTCATTGTGTATATTTCTCCCGGCAATCTTGATTCCAGCTTGTGCTTCTTCCAGCCCAGCGTTTCTCTTGATGTACTCCCCATACAAGTTAAATAAGCAGAGTGACAGTATACAGCCTTGACGTACTCCTTTTCCTATTTGGAACCGGTCTGTTGTTCCATGTCCAGTTCTAACTGTTGCTTCCTGACCTGCATACAGATTTCTCAAGAGGCAGGTCAAGTGGTCTGGTATTCCCATCTCTCTCAGAATTTTCCAGTTTGTTGTGATCCATACGGTCAAAGGCTTTGGCATAGTCAATAAAGCAGAAGTAGATGTTTTTCTGGAACTCTCTTGCTTTTTCCATGATCCAGCGGATGTTGGCAATTTGATCTCTGGTTCCTCTGCCTTTTGTAAAACCAGCTTGAACATCTGGAGGTTTATGGTTCATGTATTGCTGAAACCTGGCTTGGAGAATTTTATGCATTACTTTACTAGCATGTGAGATGAGTGCAATTGTGTGGTAGTTTGAGCATTCTTTGGCATTGCCTTTCTTTGGGATTGGAATGAAAACTGACCTTTTCCAGTCCTGTGGCCATTGCTGAGTCTTCCAAATTTGCTGGCATATTGAGTGCAGCACTTTGACAGCGTCATCTTTCAGGATTTGAAATAGCTCCACTGGTATTCCATCACCTCCACTAGCTTTGTTCATAGTGATTCTTCCTAAGGCCCACTTGATTTCACATTCCAGGATGTCTGGCTCTAGGTGAGTGATCACTCCATTGTGATTGTCTTGGTCATGAAGATCTTTTTTATANGCGTCATCTTTCAGGATTTGAAATAGCTCCACTGGTATTCCATCACCTCCACTAGCTTTGTTCATAGTGATTCTTCCTAAGGCCCACTTGATTTCACATTCCAGGATGTCTGGCTCTAGGTGAGTGATCACTCCATTGTGATTGTCTTGGTCATGAAGATCTTTTTTATACAGTTCTTCTGTGTATTCTTACCACCTCTTCTTAATATCTTCTGCTTCTATTAGGTCCATATCATTTCTGTCCTTAATTGTGCCCATCTTTGCCTGAAATGTTCCCTTGGTATATCTAATTTTCTTGAAGAGATCTCTAGTCTTTCCCATACTGTTGTTTTCCTCTATTGCTTTGCATTGATCACTGAGGAAGGCTTTCTTATCCTTGCTATTCTTTGGAATTCTGCATGCAGATGCTTATATCTTTCCTTTTCTCCTTTGCTTTTCACTTCTCTTCTTTTCACAGCTATTTTTAAGGCCTCCTCAGACAGTCATTTTGCTTTTTTGCATTTCTTTTTCTTGGGGATGGTCTTGATTCCTGTCTCCTGTACAAAATTAGTGAACTTAAAGATTTGTCAATAGAAATTTTGAAAACTGAAATGCAAAGAAAAAGAAAAACTTAAAGTACATCTTATCAGAATGTGTGGAAGGTAGTGAAATGTAATATTTAGAGCATTAAATGCATATATTAGAAAAGGAGGATCTAAAATGAATGGCCTAAACTTTCACCTTAAAAAACTAGAGAAAGTTCAGTATAAACCTAACTGAACAGAAGGAAAGAAATAAAAATTAGGCTAGAAATCAATGAAATTAAAAGCAGGAAACCAATAGGATTAAAAAAAGCTGATTGTTTGAAAATCAGAGGGAAAATTTTTTATATACACAAACACTTAAATAATTGAATACGAAGCTTCATTATAGATCAGAATTCATGGAATAGTCAATGAGTTATCATTGGCATGTGAGAAGCAGGAGGGCTTAGATCTTTTAGAGGGACATTTGAAAGAGTCTGAAGCATGCCTGCTGCTGGTATGCTTTTTTTTTTTCATTAAGAAAAAGTTCCCACAAAGACTAGACAACAATTTCAAGGTTTCTAATACTCTCTTCTGGCCCTATTAATAAATTGTGAATTTTTTCTTTCATACTACAAAGCTCCTATGCTCTCCATATTTCAGATTCGATTTATTGTAGCTTCTTAAGTGATCTCCCTGCATAAAAATCCCCATATCTCTTTTTAGTTCTCATGTATCCCAAATTCATTTCCTGGCAACCTTTGCCATGTGATTTAATCATGTCTCTCTCTGGTTTGCTATTTTTGTCTTTTATATCGTTGAATAATTGTACTTGTTACTTGGTGTGTCTTTCCCCTCTTTGAGAAACTCAAAGGCCAATTACTGTTGAATCCTTAGCATGTGGCCTTAAGATGGCAAATAGTAGTTGCATGGTAAATATTTATTGGATTGAATTGAGTGCTTGCCCTGCCTTCCACTTTCTGAACTGCCCTTCTTTTTGCCTGTGCAAATTCTCTCCCTCCTTTAGAACTCACCTAGTCCATGAACTCTTTCCTGCCCATAGTCTACATTCATTTCTAAACTCTTACTGTATCCATATGCTGCATTACATGGTGAGCTGCAGGGAATCTGGAGTGGTAATTTCAGTCTCCCAAACTTTTATGTAATACGTAAACTAGTATAGAAATAGGACATTACTAGTTAAGAGATTGACAACAAATATTTATTCAGTGATTATTTTGGTAAGGTACTTTGCTAGTTTTTAAGAGGACAAAGATGAATACATCCTTCAAGGAGCTTACAGTTTTGTAGGGGAGATAAGGCATATAACAAGTAGTGAAGTACTGACTTTCATAGGGAATGTGTTTTGAGGAGTTCAAATAACACCAGTTGGGCAGCTCTAGTAAAGGTTTGTGGATTTGACAGCCACGGGGTATAATTTGCTCTTTTGTGGTGCTGTGTGTAGTTGCTCAGTCGTGTCCAGCTCTGCAACGCCACGGACTGAAGCCCGCCAGGCTCTTCTGTTCATGGGGATTCTCCAGGCAAGAATACTGGAGTAGGTTGCCATGCCCTCCTTCAGGGCAAGTGAAAGTCGCTCAGTTGTGTCTGACTGTTTGTGACCCCATGGACTATAGAGTCTGTAGAGTTCTCCAGGCCACAATACTGGGGTGGGTAGCCTTTGCCTTCTCCAGGAGATCTTCCAAACCCAGGGATGGAACCCAGGTCTCTTTCATCACAGGTGGATTCTTTACCAGCTGAGCCACTAAAGAAGCTCAAGAATACTGGAGTGGGTAGCCTATCCCTTCTCCAACGGATCTTCCCAACCCAGGAATCTAACTGTGGTCTCCTGCATTGCAGGTGGTTTCTTTACCAACTGAGCTATCATGTATCTTCCCAATTAAGCCTCATGAAATAGGCATTATAATTATTGCTGTCTAACAGATGAAAAAAATTGAGCCTCAGAGAGATTAAGTACCTTGATCAAGGTCAATAAGTGGTAAAGCTGAAATTTAAACCTAGTAAGTCTGCCATCTGAATATCTGCCTTTAATCATAGCACCAAGACTTTAGAATCATACAGAAGAGGGCCTTTCTTGGCAGTGCAGTGGTTACTCCTTGCTTCCACTGCAGGGAGCATGAGTTTGGGGTGAGGGAACTAAGATCTCACATGCTGCATGGGGTGGCCAAAGAAATAAATTGAGTCGCTCAATTGTGTCTATTCTTTGTGACCCCCTGAATGGCAGCACGTCAGGCCTCACTATCCATCACCAACTCCCGGAGTTTACTCAAACTCATGTCCATTGAGTCAGTGATACCATCCAACCGTCTCATCCTCTGTTGTCCCCTTCTCCTCCTGCCTTCAATCTTTCCCAGCATCAGGGTCTTTTCAAATAAGTCAGTTCTTCACACCAGGTGGCCAAAGTATTGGAGTTTCAGCTTCAGCATCAGTCCTTCCAATGACTATTCAGGACTGATTTCCTTTAGGATGGACTGGTTTGATCTCCTTGCAGTCCAAGGGGCTCTCAAGAGTCCTCTCCAATACCACAGTTCAAAAGCATCAATTCTTCAGTGCTCAGCTTTCTTTACAGTCCAACTCTTCACATACATATGTGACTACTGGAAGAACCATAGCTTTGACTAGACGGACCTTTGTCAGCAAAGTCTCTGTTTTTTAATACGCTGTCTAGGTTGCTCATAACTTTCCTTCCAAGGAGTAAGCGTCTTTTAATTTCATGGCTGCAGTCACCATCTGCAGTGATTTTGGAGCCCAAAAAGCTAAAGTCTGTCACTGTTTCCACTGTTTCCCCATCTATTTCCCATGAAGTGATGGGACCAGATGCCATGATCTTCATTTTCTGAATGTTGAGTTTTAAGCCAACTTTTTCACTCTCCTGTTTCACTTTCATCAAGAGGCTCTTTAGTTCTTATTTGCTTCCCACCATAAGGGTGGTGTCGTCTGCATATCTGAGGTTATTGATATTTCTCCTGGCAATCTTGATTCCAGCTTGTGCTTCTTCCATCCCAGTGTTTCTCATGATGTATTCTGCATATAAGTTAAATAAGCAGGGTAACAATATACAGCCTTGACGTACTCCTTTCCCTATTTGGAACCAGTCTCTTGTTCCATGTCCAGTTCTAATTGTTGCTTCCTGACTTCCAGGTTTCTCAAGAGGCAGATCAGATGGTCTGGTATTCCCATCTCTCAGAATTTTCCACAGTTTCTTGTGATCCACCCAGTCAAAGGCTTTGGCATAGTCAATAAAGCAGAAGTAGATGTTTTTCTGGAACTCTCTTGCTTTTTCAGTGATACAGCAGGTGTTGGCAATTTAATCTCTGGTTCCTCTGCCTTTTCTAAATAAATTTCCATAAGTAAATAATAAATAAATAACCTTAAAAAAAAGTCTTACAGAAGAATTAGCAACACTAATTGGATGTGGGGAGTAATAGACTACTGCAGAGAGTAACGACATCAGCAGTCCTGAAGGACATGATTGAAGCAGTAATCGTACCATTGACAACATGGGGAACACAGAATAAAACATTTAAGTATAAGGAAGAAATCAGCTAATTTTGAGCAAACTAAGTTTTAGGTACAGACAGGAGAAATACCCAGATGTTAGAGATATCAGGCTTTATAGGAAAGGAGGTTCAAAATAGGGTCTGAATGGTCCCAAAATATTGAAAGCATGTCAACTTTACTGAAATCATGGGAAATAAAAGTTTAAAATGTGAGAGGCCCTCTCCTACTAGAGAGACAAAAAAAATTTTTTTAATTAAAAATCCTGTATTAAATTTGTGAAAATATAGGAGGATAATTGGGCTTCCCAGGTGACACAGTGGTAAAGAATCTACGCCAAAGCAGGAGATGGAAGAGACATGGGTTTGATCCCTTGGTGGGGAAGATCCTCTGAAAGAGGAAATGGCAATCCACTCTGGTATTCTTGCTGAAAAATCTCTTGGACAGAGGAGCCTGGCAGGCTACAGTCCATGGAGTTGCAAAGATTAGGACATAACTTAGTGGCTAAACAACAAGAGTTTTTATACACAGTTCTCAAAATTGCCTTTTTTTTTTTTTTTTTTTTTTAATAATTAGTTT